>JAVJIF010021839.1:0-58247 GCA_038442645.1 Agave tequilana | reverse complement strand
CTGACACAAAAGAGTGAAGTGAACAACATCCTCATTGGCCCTTAAACCTAGATTGTTATCGCTACGAATTAAAGCAGATGCAGAATCAATGAATTGACCTTCAGAGTTGGGAAAATTTTCAAGAGTAGATTTGGTAAGGTCAAGTCCTCCATAGGGTATATCAAGGACATGGGCAAGCTCTTCATAAGAGGTACAAACATTCTTACCACAAACTCTATTTTTTAGCACAAGATCACTAACTGAAAGGTTAGCATAAAAAATTCTAATCAAATTTGGATAGCTGATCTCATAAATTTCAAGGAATCTAGTTCATCCCATATTATCAAAGAGATTTCGTAAATTATATTCCTCAAAATCACAAAAATGGATACTCCTACTAGTAATAAGAGACTTGTTGGAGTAGATATCATCAAACAATTGTTTATGTTTCTCAGAGAAGAAGGGGTTATGAGGTTGGGATCTCTTGGAAGAAGAATATCCTCCAATATGAGTCCTACGTCGTTTGCTAGACATGATAAAATGAAAGAAAAAATTGAATTAAATAGCAAAGATAGGATTTTTACCCAACTTGAAAAAGCCCTAGGGTTTTGGAAGAGAACCCCAACAATCTCCTCAAATAGTTGCAGATCCAACTGAGAAATCACACTTGCTTTTGTGAAAAAATCTTTTATTAGAAGAAATTTTAAGAGATGGAGAGGATTCGGAGGTGAGGAAAATGGGTGTGAGGAGGAAAAAGAGAAGTCGGCCGGAGTTTCTATCAAAAGAAGTGGGGAAGAGGGGAAGAAAACAGAATTTAAATGCACTGCATCATACCAGCTGTCCTTGGCCTGTCAACAATCCCTAGTGTCTGTCGACAGCTGAGGCAGATTTCACAGAATTAACTTTCCATTGACCTCAGTCTGTCGAAGCAAGCTAAATTTTGATAAAACAAATTATATATAATTGGAAATTATTCTAATAGATAATAAAATATATAAGTAATTATTTATAAGTAAAAACTTAGATTTTAAAATTGAAAAATCTATTTTTGTAAAATTTATCTAGAATTCTTTTGAAAAATAAAATTTTATTGGTAAACATGAAATTAAAAAAATCATTCTTACTAAGATCAATCAATTTTCATATCCAAGCAAAATAATTTTTGAGCATACACATATATACGTTCTAAACAAATAATGCATGATTATAAACATATCAAAGCATGTTTAAATTTAGAATGAAGATTAGAAATAGTTATTTATACCGATAAATTCAATTTCATTTCTTCAAAACACAAAGCTATCTTGCTACTTCAACTCCTTGACAGTGATGCATCAACTAGATTTGTCTATTTAGCTTGAAAATCGTATCCACCATCACGACAACAATTCTCTCACATCTTGAGTGAAGACACGTCTGCATCAAGTAAAATCGGTGTGCTTTTTAGTACCCATATCTTCTTGGATAATTGGGGATTAACACTTTTCGAACACAAATTTTTTTTTGAAATATTAAATTTATCAAAACAAAATCTAGCAAAATCGCATTTTTAATCACAATGAGTACAATTGTACATCTTGGCATACATAAAAGCATGATGAGTGTCGTAATGTGCTTTGTGAACATGATGAGAGTGTGATGCATGTTTCCTAGGAGCTTATTTCTTTGAAAATATTGACTCCAATTTAGCTTTATCAACATCATATTTCTTTAAAGTGCTATTCAAAACATCGATTCTTCTCTTAATATCAGAAAACTCATTTTTATTAATAATAGGAAATTTAGTTTTGGATGCAATCATATAATCATCAAAATCTTTGTCAACACTCTTAAGAGAAACAGATAAATCAACCTTTTCTTTAGAAATCATATTTATCTTGTTAATCAAAACACATTTCCCTTTTTAATTTCTTACCTTGAACTTTTAATAAATCATATCTAATTTGAAGTTCTTCAAAGAAATTTACTAGTTCATCCATAGTTAAATCACTATCATCTAAAAAAGTTTCAGGAGTTATCTCAGTGGAGTCATTCCCATGGCCATGAAGCAAACGTTGGCGACATCTAAATTATCTCCGGAGTTACTTTCAGAGTCGTCATCCTATGAAGCCATCATAGCTTTCTTCTTTGGTATTCTTCTCGAAGTAGTTGCCTTGAGATTTGGACAATCGGGAATGAAGTGTCCCGCCCTTTTGCAGTTGTAACATGGACCTACTTCTTCTTTATTTCTTTTCTTGACATTTGAAATTTCTATGATTGCTCATCTTTCCTTGCTTGTAAAACATCATTCTTACTTTTCTCACGATCATGACAAATTCAGTTTCATCATCATTATCCATGATCTCAACTTCTTCCGGAATAGATGGCGTTGCTTTGATGGTAATACTTTTCTTCTTCTGTGGCTCTTTTTCTTCTCTTACTTTTCTTTCCATCTCATATGTTTTGAGATTTCCTATGAATTCGCAGAAATCCATTTCCTCCTTGTGGTTGAACTCCTTCAATGTGGTAATCTTGACTTCCCAAAATTTGGGAAGAGCTCGGATAACCTTCCTTTCTTTTTGATAATTATCGATCTTGTCACCTAAAGAAGAAAGTTTATTAGTAATCTTTATAAAACGAGTAAGCATTTCATCAATAGATTCATTATCGATTATATAAAAAATCTCATATTGAGAACGGAACAAATCAATATTGGATCTCTTCACTTGAGAAGTTACTTCATGAATAATAATGAGATCATTCAAAATTTTATAAGCAGATTTGCAACTGATAATTTGTGATAGATCATCATCATTGAGTGCAAGTGTAAGAGCATAATGGACTTTAGCATTAGCCTTAAATTCTTTGATGGTGGTTTTGAACTAAGTGTCCTCATCAACTTAGAGTTCAACAAATTGTTTGTACCAATCTTAGCCACTTTATTACCTATGGATTTGAGAAACAAAGTCATCTGACTTTTCAAATAGAAAAATTTAGACCATTAAACTTGGGAGGAATTTTGATACAGAAAAAAATCATTGGAGGCCATGTGTGTGTTACAAGTCAAGTAAATTGTCAAATAGGGTCACTCTTAGGTGGTGAAACCTATAATCAAGAGTACTTACTACCAATTGAAATCACCTAGAGGGGGTGAATAGGTGATGATTAATAATAATGCAAAAATTAAAATAATTATAAGCTAATAAAATTAGCCAACTTAATAATCAAGAATGAAGTCATGTACCCAGTGACGGGCTTTGAACTTCTCCTTGTAATTCCTTTTAAATAAGAGTTGAGGTGAGTAATTGCTTTCTTGAATGTACAGTGAGTCAAAACAAATAATCTTGCAATAATAAAAGATAAACAGATATAACAATGCAAGAATAATAAAGAGTAGAGTTGGAGAAATCAAACGAGATAGCCAATCACAAACATAAGGAGTTGTTATCGAGGTTTGAGCCACTTGCTCTATATCCCCGCCTTCACAACACTGAAGGATTTCACTATAATTAATCTTCATTACAGTCACAACACAATCCCGTAAGATCTAGAGCCATAACACCACCAACTACTCTCTTTCCAAGAGGAACTCATAAAAAACAAACATTATAACAATGATCCACACAATATCACAAACTCTCTTTCCACTTTCCTATAGCTTAGAGTAGGAATTGATGGATCGAGAAAGGTGTAAGAGAAAACTGAGAAAGTGAGAATGAAAAGTTCTGAGTAGAAAACTAGAAACTTGTAATTTTCTTATAAAACTTGTTTTTCTTGTTTTTCTTGTATTTCTTGTATTTTTAAAACATCTGTAGCATTTCCTATTTATAGGAGTAGTATAGAGACAAAAACCCAGTAAGTCCAGCATTGAAAAACATGTTGAAAACATGGAAAAACTCAGCACAAATTAATCTGGATAGGTTTAAAAACAATTATAATCATTGGAAAACAAATCAGGCAAGTTGACTGCCTCACTGTCGACAGCAGGCACATGCTTGTCAATAGCCATGTCTCAACGGTTATATTTTTCAAAAGTAGCACAAGCACTGTCGACAGCTGGGTTAGCTTGTCGAGAGACTGAGAACATACTAACTCTCTCTTTGGTCCCCTGTCGACAACTATCTAGCTGTCGATAACTGACACTATCTCAGCCTTGTGCACAGAGTACCAACAGTCGACAGGCATAGACTTCTGGTGACTATCCTAGTACATGGACAAAATATATTTTTATTTTATAAAAATAATTTGTAAAATCATAAAATATAATATATTTATGATAAAAACATATATGTTTAGAAAACTAAAAATATTTTAAACTATATTTCATAAACAATATTAAAACTTGATTTTTCAAAGTGAACAACACAAAAATTATGAAACTGTTTTTGAAAAACTTTTGTGTGTATGTGTGTATCTTCTCGTGAGCATCAATTCACTAAACTAAGTTTTAACAAAACTATATATCTTACATAATATCCAAGATGAGACTCAATATATAAGATCTTCAAATTGAGATTTTTCAACTTGTCTTCTTGAGCTTAAAACTAATCTTGAATTAATCTTGATATAATCTTGTTGAATGATCTTAATATCTCCTGTTGAAGCTAAACAACTCATTCTGAAACAAACATATGTACTTTGACATAATTTAAACTTTATTAGTACCACCAAATTTTATGAGTTTTAGAATCATAAAAATAAAGAGTGATTGAACCACCAATTATCCAATTGGCTTATAGACAGGTGTTGTTGAAGCATGTTGTGTGTTATATAATGTCACTAAAAATTAGAATGAGGATAGTACATGGCTGATGAACAATCGTAATGAAATTCCTAAACAACTTATTACTAATGTCTTAGATGACGGTGAGAGTTACTTTGAAGATGTTCAACAAATAAATAATCAACGAGATGCGTGTAGCATTGTAAGACAGCGCATTGCTAATCAAATGTGGGCAACTTATTCGATTCCAAGGGCAAATCGAAATGACTTATAAAATATGTACTTATGTAATGGGTTTACCGTGTTCTAATAAAATATTATATTCTAATTGTTACATATTTATCCAAACAGACAAGTGGATGCAATTGTTACTTAACCAAAGGCCACATACATGCCAAATGCATGAAGATTAAGGATCAATTTATGTATAATATAAGCAACAAAATCATTCAAATGTAGACATAAATCCATGAAGTCTAAACTAAACAAAAATTTGAGAGCGTTCAAAACAGTAGATGAGAGAATACATAATGACCAAGCCAGACACATAATTTTTGGAAGTTGCCCACATCAAGTTGATTGAAGCAAAACACTAAATAACACATAGTATCAAAAGTATAGAATCAACCATAGCACATAAATACCAATAACACATAGTTCTAAAAGCATAACATCAACATAACACAATATACCAAATAATACACAACTAAGGTTATCGTCAAACTCATCTCTCAACCATCCACTTTTCTCATTGTCTAACAGGCATAAGAAGAATTCACGATTATAATCACCCTTGAAGAAACGATGAGGCCTCTTATAGTCAAAGGTACTAAAACCATCAAGCAAAGCATGTGCATCCATACAACTCTTGATAGAATATCAATCATCAAATTTTCATTTTCTTCTCTAATTTTCACTCCATATTTGCCCTTGCAATCTCTCCCTGCTTCTCGGTATTCGCCATTTGTAACTGGCCCCTTACCTGTTAAGCTTCTAATGTCACTTCAACTGTATGCTCAGTCTCTTTTTCCTTGAGCCCAACACACTCCTATCTCCAAGCTTCGTTTGATTAGCTTGAGGCGGGGGCAAAACGAACAATACTGGCCAGATCTCGTTCTTACACCAACGAACCCTGAAAGGATCTTATAGGCAGGGAATGCACTCAAACCACGAGCACAACACTCGACTCCATGAGTAATTTACTCGAATCCACAAGCAATTTGGGAGATAAACTCAAATTTTATTGATCAAAAGTTAATACCAAAAATAAAGAATACAATGACCATTTATATGCTTATAAAAAGAGTCCTAACCTATCTAGGAAATCTACATAAATTAGAATTCAAATAAAGAAAGATAAAATCAACTGAAATTCACATTAGACGAAAACTAATCCTAACCAGAATCTGAAAATACCAATACACGCAGAATGGTAGGTCAGGAGGTCGACCGCTTGGTCAAAACTGCATTACCAGTTGACCGGGCAGTCGATTGACTGAGAGATCCAACTCTCTGGTAATTTCTTGTCTCTTGGACGGTCGATGTAACCTCCCGGTTTAGATATACGTGTCACCGTATCAGTACTCGATATTTACGTATAAAGTTAATTTGACCTTCTTGCTAGTCAGATTGAACCAGTTTTATTTTCAGGTATTATTTTTTATATTTTAGATTTTTCAGATTTTTCTGAAATTTTTCTGGATCATTTAGAAAAATGTCTGAATTCGGTGTCGACCAGTACCGATAATTGACTCTAAGATTTTTAATTTACAAATAAAGTTAAATTTCAAGAATCTACTTTTAAATTATTCTTTAAAATCATATTTTCTACTTAGGCGTATTTTTGGAGATTTTTCTGAATTAATAAAAAATCTGGTCAAATCGGTGTCACCAGTATCGGTGATACATTACAGGGTTTTTAATTTGCAAAGTACATTAAATTTCTTAAAACTGATTGTACACGGTTCCTTAGAATAATATTCTCTACATTAAAGAATTTTTGGGCACCTTTTTCAGCTAGTTAAATTTTATCGCATTTAAATAATATTAAATAATTCATTTTTCTTCGCTTTTATTTTTTCCCCCAATTTTTTCTTTCCTTCTTCCCCAAGCCAGCCCACCACCATTTCCATTGACCTCTTCCACTTACATACTCCCATTTATCTCTTTCACTCTCTTAATCTATCTTTCACCTAAATCTCCTTCTTAATCTCTCTTTCTCACTTTCAATCTCTCTCTAAACTCTCAATTTCACTCTTCTTCCTCTCTCTTACCACAACCGACGCCTCTCCACCGTTGACCATTGGCCTCCCTCTGGCAAGCCCCAACTCCGGCGCCACCTCCTCCTTCCCCAATTCCTTTTCCTCCATCCCTCCTCCATTTCCTCCATCCACTTCTCCAATTTTTCTTCACCACCACCACCACCATCTCTTTCACTACCACCATTATCTCCACCACTCCCTCCACTAATAACCACCACCCACTACCACAACCTCCTTCTCCTACACCCAAAACACCAACCCGCTTCCATCTCCTTCAATTTCTCCATCTCTTTCAATCACTAACAACACAACCAACGACACCCTCCATTTCCACCTCCCTCTTCTTTCCTCCACTAGGGCCCAACACCGTCAGTTTTGTGGCCCAGTGCAGCCGGCCCTCTGGCGCGCTGGTGGCCGGCCAATCTGCCGACCACCCTCTCCTCCCACCCTCTTCTTTCTCTTTTCTTTCTTTTCTTTTCTTTCCCTGTTTCTTTCTTCTCTTCCCTCTCTTTAATTTTCTCTCTCTCTCTTCCCCCTTTTCTTATTGGATCCAAACCTTTAACCTAAAAACTCAAACCCGTTACCCAATATTCATTTAAATTTATTGGATTCGGGTTATGGGAATTAGATCCGACCCGTTAGCAATCCAAACCCAAACCATTATAAAGGTATTTTTTCATACAAACCCCTAACTATTTAATATATTTACAAATTAGTACTTTTTTTCACATATTAAACCCCATTTATATTGACTTTAGTGCTCAGACGGTATCTGTAGCATCTGGACTTCGAATTAGACGATTATGGAGCCGTTGCGATCGTAAGAAGACGAGCCACATCCCTGTACTACTTATTGAGTGTTTTTCTTTTATAAATTATATTTTATCATGTTTAATGAAATTGATTGATTGCTCTATTTAATATATCATGACCATCAGTAAATCATTATAAATATTATTTAATAAAATATAATTATCGATAAATCATTGTAATTAAAATATGCATTATAGTTATTTGAATATAATTGTTAAATAATAATTTTATTTTGTTTCTTGATTTAAAATAAAATACAAATGGATTAGTTTATATTGGTAATAAGCGATATTGGATTAATGATAAAGACATTCTAAAATATTAAATTAATAATTACTAAAATGGTTGTGAAGAGTTTGAAAATAAAAAATTATAAATAATTGCTTTATGATATTGGTCATGTTAATAATATTGAAATTGTTATAACAAGTAGAGGTATATTGACACATAATTAGGATAACGATATCATCTTGATATTCTCACTGTTACTTCAGTCATGACAACACACATTGTTAATTCATGTACTTGTATCATTATTACACTGACTTACTAGTGTTATGCGTACTTGTATCATCATTACACTGACACTTTAATTCACTGGACATGGTATTACATGTAGACACTTGTTACACTGAATACGGTTATTACATGTACTTGTACCACTAATTCCACGGATATATTATATTTGTATTTCATATGCCTGTATCACCATTACATGAGTACTCTACACTGTTGAGGTATGTACTTGTCTCATAGATTATTTATATACAAGATTTGCTTGTTCATGTATTCCTGTTCATGGATCACTATTCTTATTACTTGACTTATTGTTACATGCATACTCTTGTATCCTGTTATATAACTATTACATGATGGTTTCCTGTAATCTTGATATTGCTATGATATTTTGTTACTAGACATGTGAACTGTTGATATGCAATGTGTAGAACTAAGTACCAAATGGATCTAAGCCACGGGGGTCACCTCTAGAATCCCACGTCTATTGTTTCCCGTTTTCTGTTGTCTTATTTAATGATATCAACATAGCGCATGTCTAGTTATCGTGTTACATGTATTATGCACTATTATTGTTCCTGATATACTGTGTGTTTTAAATGTATTATATATAACATGAGGTTGGAAGAGACTTGACAGTTGACTAAGTCTTGTCGGGTGGATGTCTAGATCCATTATTAGTCCCACTGCATGGGACATGTAACGCCCCGATTCCACGGATACGGGGACGTCACTGCGACGTATATATGTAGGTCAGAAGAAGCCCCCACGTATATACGCTAAGCATAAAAGTACAATAAGGAATCAGAGTACAACACAAAGCGTGGTGTATTCATATGCCAACTTACAAGATACAAGTACAAAGTTATACAAACTATGATAAAGTAATACACTTTACAAGTGTTATTTATCATATCCAAGTCCAAAAAGACAATATACAAACATGTACACAAGATGCTCACGTAATGGATGAAGATTCGTGAGCCAAAAGGAAGAGTCTGGCACGAGGGAACTAGAGTTGGTCAGCCTGCTCACTGAAATAAGCCTGGTCCTCTGTGGATGGCTCCACTTCGTTCCAAGCCTCAGAATCTGAATATGCAAATCCAAGGAATCAAGACATATAATAGTAAACAACTGTAGCCAAGTGGCTAAGGGACAGGAATAAAGAAGATGGAACAGTAATAAATAGCATCGACTAACAAGTGATGAAAACATAATAAGGTAAAGCCATAATGCAATGAATGTACAAATTAAGTCTATAATTATTATTACTTGTCTTACTGTGATATCTAGCTATGTGACCAGCGTCCCAGAACACATAGATCCATATCCTAGTAAAGCAAGTTTGTTATTGGAAACAGCGGTTGTATCGACGAACTATGTTTACAGTGGGTCCCGTACATGCCCGGGACCACGGTCCAGGGTGTTCCGTTGCTTGATGACGGAACCAGCCGCAAGGCCTAACAGGAGGGTCTTATGTATGCCCTTAGTCATGACAGTATTCAGGAATAGGGAGCAAGCACTCCCCTCGGTCCCCTGGAGGCCCTCAGGTCAGACCGGAATATAATTGTACAATAACCTAATACCACTGTAAACACGAACACATACCGATATCCGCATATTTCCCCCGTCCCATGTGTAAGTTGGTCCATTTTATAAAATAGTCGAGTGTATCATGCTTGGTGTTTAAGTGATAGCATGAAGAGATGGAGATATTTCATATTTAACAAGTCCTAAAATGAGAATATATGATAACGAGTCAAGAAGTAACAAGTCATGAGGTCCATCAAGTAACATGTCATGTAGTACAAATCATAGAGCATGAACAAGAATAGTATATCATATGTGAAGCAAGGGTAAAATCCAATTCATAAAAGAAACAACAAATTTTGCCCAAAAACAGGTTAACGGTCGACTGCCGGTCGACCGGACAAAATGCGTGAGCTCCAGGTTGGTCGGTCGACTTCCGGTCGACTGCCGGTCGACCGGAGATATAACTACCGGCCGCCTGTCGGTCGACTGCCGGTCGACCGATACAGGGCCGTGAGCTCCAGGTTTTCTACCGGTCGACTGGTTGGTGAACCGGTCGACCGCCTACTCAAAACTGTGCACGTTTGTGCACATCGGTCGACTGCCCCCCTTGGGCCGGTCGACCGAAGTTCTGAAAAATGCTGCTGTTAGGTCAAAAATCAGATTTTTGTGGTGGTTATTTTTGATAGCTAAAAATATGATTTTGATGACTTAAGGGGACATGATTTGTCAACACAAGTATACAAGGAACTTTACGAGTCTTGGTGAGTAAAAATACTCACTTCGAACGGTCGATTTGAACTTTTACGAGTTCCGAAGAGTTCGAGGTTGACGAAAAGCGCCGAAGTGATCCTCGACGATCTTGCGGACAATCCCAATCCAACGAAGTGGTAGTTGCTTGAGATGGAGATGAAGACTTGGGTATTGTTTGGGAGTTAGGGTTTGAGTTGGAGATGGAGAAGGATTTTGTGAAGGTGAGAATTTTGTTGAAGTGAAGAAAAGAGAAAGGAATTGTAAAGGAAAGGATTTATATAGGTTTTGATTTTTGTAAAGGAGATGTAATTATGTAGAAGGGAGGGGTTTAATTGCAAAATAGGAGATGGGATGGGTGTCACTCTCCTTGGCCACTTGGCCGGCCATGGGGAAGAGAGAGAGAGAGGTGCATTAATGGGGATATTTTGGAGGAAAAGATATTTTGGAAGAGATATTTTGAGAATTTGTTGGAAGGAAAAGAAGGAAAGGAAAAAGAAAAAGGAAAAAGGAGAAGAAATTATAAAAAGAGAAGATATTTTCTCTAACTTGAAAAATTAAAATATTGAAAACACGGATTCCCGGGTTAAAGTCGAGTATGCGGGAAAACATTTCGAAAAATACCGAAATCGTCCGAAATTCAAGTATCTCGGAACGACTCGTAATTTTTTACCAAAAATCAATAATAATATATGAAGACCTATAGTGAAATCCATTTGAAGAAATACTTTATAGTTTTTAAGTTAAAAATCCCGGAATCAGTTACCTACCGACTCCGAAAGAATTTTCATAAATTCATAAAACTCTCAGAAAAAGGATTTAGATGAGAAGTATGATTCTAAGAAATAATGCCTAAAGGACTTTCTAGAAATTCCTAACTGTTTGTGAAATAAAAATACTGGAATCAGTCTTCTGCCGACTCCGGTGGGATATCCATAAATTCGTAAAATCTTCAGAAAAAGTATTTAAGTAAGGAATATTATTCTAAGCAGAAATGTCTAAAGAATCTTCTAGAATTTCTAAACAGTTTGTAAGATAAAAATTCGGGAATCGGTCAGCGGCACTGGTCGACACCGGTTTGAAGAAATTCATTTAAATTCTAGAAAATTCCAGAAATTCTCATAAAATCTAATATTTTAGAAAATGATATTTGAAATTAAAATCGGTCAAATACGGGAAGTAAATCGAAAAATACGATCGAAAAGCTGAATACGCAACTAAGTACGTATTCCGGAAACGGGGTATTACAATCCACCCACCTTACAAAAATTTCGTCCTCGAAATTTCGTAAAGTGAAAGGTAACAGGAAAGGTAACAGATATAGAGAAGGATAAGATGGAAAATAACAGTTGAGAAGAATAGAAGGAAAGAGTCTTACCAATCAAGATGCGAAGAGTTGAGGATAACGCTCTCGGATAACATCCTCTCGTTCCCAAGTGGCCTCTCCTGGCGCGTGCCGGTTCCAAGACACCAACACTAAAGGTATAGCCTTGTTCTTCAGTGTCTTCACACTCTTATCCAAAATGGTCATCGGCTGCTCCTGATATGATAAGTCCGGCTGTAGTTCCAGCTCGGAGTGATCCAGAACATGACTATCATCCCTTACATATTTCCTCAACTGAGATACGTGGAAAACATTGTGCACACCGTCCAAAGATGGAGGTAAGGCCAATCTGTAAGACACATCTCCCACTCGCTCCAAAATCTCGAATGGGCCGATATATCTCGGGCTCAACTTTCCACGAATACCAAACCGGATTACTCCCTTGGTAGGTGATATCCTCAAGAATACATGATCTCCAATCTGGAATTCCAATGGCCTCCTCCGTGTGTCTGCCCAACTCTTCTGTCTGCTCTGAGCTGCCCTGAGATGATCTCTGATAATCCTGACTTTCTCTGTTGTCTGCATTAGGATCTCAGGTCCCAAAAGACTCCTCTCACCGACTTCATCCCAACAAATCGGTGACCTACATTTCCTCCCATACAATGCCTCAAAGGGTGCCATCTTAATACTGGCTTGATAGCTGTTGTTGTAAGAAAACTCAGCTAGATGAAGATGGTCTTCCCATGATCCCTTGAACTCTATCATGCAGGCTCTAAGCATATCTTCAAGGATCTGGATAGTCCTCTCAGATTGTCCGTCTGTCTGAGGATGATATGATGTACTGAACTTCAGACGAGTTCCCAGACCCTCTTGGAGACTCTCCCAGAAATGAGATCTGAATCTGGTGTCTCTATCTGAAACAATACTGACTGGAACTCCATGTAGACGAACTATCTCTTTCATATACTTGTCTGCCAGAACCTCTGTTGTCTGACCTACCCGGAATGGTATGAAGTGAGCTGACTTGGTGAGACGATCAATGATAACCCACACAGCATTATTACCTTTGGGGCTGCGAGGTAATGCTGTGACAAAATCCATAGTGATGTGTTCCCACTTCCATTCGGGTATCGGTAAAGGATGTAGAAGTCCAGCTGACCTCTGGTGCTCTATCTTTATCTGCTGGCACACCAAGCACTTGGCAACAAACTGGGCTATCTCCCTCTTCATGGCATTCCACCAAAAGTGTTTCTTCAAGTCCTGATACATCTTGGTTCCCCCGGGTGTATGGAATAAGCTGAACTGTGTGCTTCCTCCAAAATCTTCTGTCTGACTTCTCCTTGGGGAACACAAAGCCTGCTTCCAAAATACAAAGCACCATCTGGATGGATACAGATATCAGTCCTCAATCCAGCCTCCACCTGAGCTCGAAATATCTGTAATCTGGGGTCCTCCTTCTGAGCTTCCTTGATCTCATCAATCAATGATGACTGGATCTGTAAAGCCATGAGCTGCCCTGCCTTCTCAGTTCCTTGCACCAACATCAAATCCAATCTGATGAAATCTCGAATCAACTCCTTCTGCTGAGTGATTTGGACTAGCACCCTGTTCTCTGGCATCCTGCTCAGTGCATCTGGAACTGTATTGACCTTGCCTGGATGATATTGCAAGTCAATATCATAGTCTGCCATAAGCTCCAACCACCGCCTCTGCCTCATGTTCAACTCTTTCTGTGAAAAGATATACTTGAGGCTCTTGTGATCTGTGTATATCAGCACTTTATCTCCCAAAAGGTAGTGCCTCCAAATCTTCAAGGCAAAAATCACAGCTGCCAACTCCAAGTCATGAGTTGGGTAATTCCTCTCATGAGGCTTCAGTTGCCTAGATGCATATGCGATAACATGATCATGTTGCATAAGTACACATCCCAGGCCTTTTCCCGATGCATCACTGAATATGACCATCCCTCCTCTCCCTGAGGGAGTCCTCAAGATTGGAGCTGAAATGAGCCTATGCTTCAATTGCTCAAATGCTGCGGTACACTCCTCTGTCCATATGTACCTTACTCCTTTCCGGGTGAGCTGGGTCAACGGAGCTGCAATCCTAGAGAAATCCTGGACAAAGCGTCTGTAATATCCGGCTAGTCCAAGAAAACTCTTAATCTCAGTCACCGTCCTCGGAACTGGCCAATCTTTTACTGCCTGGACTTTGCTGGGATCAACTGAAATTCCTTCTGCTGAAACCATATGTCCAAGGAAAGCTATGCTGTCCAACCAGAAATCACACTTGCTCCTCTTGGCATGAAGCTGCTCCTGCTGTAGAGTCTGCAACACAATCCTCAAGTGTTCTGCATGCTCCCTGTTGTTCTTTGAATAGATCAGGATGTCATCTATGAAAACAACAACAAACTAATCCAGATAGGGCGAGAACACTCGGTTCATCAAGTCCATGAAAACTGCAGGGGCATTAGTGACTCCGAAAGGCATCACTAGAAACTCATAGTGGCCATAACGGGTCCTGAATGCAGTCTTCAGAATATCCTCCTTCTTCACCCTTAGCTGATGGTAACCCGACTGTAAATCCAATTTAGAGAATACACGGGCTTCATGAAGCTGATCAAACAGATCATCAATCCTGGGTAAGGGATACTTGTTCTTGATGGTAACTTTGTTCAACTCCCTATAGTCAATACAAAGTCTCTTACCACCATCCTTCTTGTTTGCCAATAGCACTGGAGCTCCCCATGGTGATGTACTTGGCCGAATCAATCCCTTATCTGAATACTCCTGCAGCTGCTTCTTCAGAATTTCTAACTCCGTCGGTGCCATCCTGTACGGAGCCTTGGATATAGGAGCTGCTCCTGGAACTGTGTCAATGGAGAACTCAATCATCCTCTCCGGTGGCAGTCCTGAAATCTCAGCAAACACTTCTGGGAATTCATCCCACACCGGTACCTTCTGCTTCTGAACCTCCGAAGTAGTCATCTGAGTCTTTCCCTTGGTAGACTTCACTTCTCCACTAAATTGGAACTCCGGTTGATGAGGGATTCTGAAATTAATCTTCTTCTCCCTACAATCAATAACTGCATAGTACTGACTGAGCCAGGTCATGCCTAAGATTACGTCGTACCCTTTGGTGTCTAGTACGAGCATATCTATGGCCAAAGTCTTATCACAAAGTTCTACTGGACAATCAGTACAAGCCTGAGAAGATATAACTACCCCATTCCCTGTACTTATCTCCCATTTGTGGTCTAATGATCTAACAGGTATAGAATGTAAAGCCACAAATTTATCTGAGATATAACAGTGGGATGCACCTGAATCGAAGAGAGCGAGAACAGGTAGTGAATGTACTCTGATGTTACCTGTAATCACCTCCTCAGAAGCCTCAGCCTCTGCTTCTGTCAGGTTGTAAGCCTGACCTCTACCATGCCCTGCTGCAGTCCTGGCTCCTCTCTGCACTGGACGAACAATCTGCTGTGGAGGAAGGGGGAGAGCTCTCCTCATCACTGGTCCCTGGTTCCTCTGCCCAAGTGGCCCTGGCAGCACTCTCTGTCCACTGGGTCCTGGAAGTGCTGGCATAGTCTGATTGGCAATCCCCATCCTCCTGTGTGGACAAGTCTCGACAGAATGATCTCGGGAACCACACACCAAGCACAACCCATTTGCTCTACGGCAGTTCTGCTGAGTGTGACCTGGTTTCTGACAATAATTGCAGATAGGACCTGATTGAGCCATCTGATAAGGAGCTGGTCTGAATGGTGGTCTTGCCAGAACCTTTGCTGCTCTGTATGGTCCTCCTCTTCCCATTGGGACAAACGGCCTCTTCATGGCCTGATTCCTCATCTGGTCTCCTTGCTTCTTCTCAAACCCACGCTCCACCTCTCGAGCGATGGTGAGAACTTCTGCATAGGTCTTCAGATGATGGGGCATTAGGAACATCTGAATGTCCATCTGTAGGCCCTGCTGAAACCTGCTTGCTCGCTTCTCCTCATCCGTCACCATGTACGGAGCAAAGCGGCTGAGTCTAAGGAATTCCGCGGCATACTCATCCACGGACTTGTTCCACTGCTGGAGTCTGATGAATTGCTCCTCCATATCTTTCTGCGCCGTAGCAGGGAAGAATCGGCTGTAGAAACTCTTGGAGAACGTGTCCCAAGTGACAGGCTTCTCCAAGCGGGCCTCCTCAGCTAACCACCAAGTTCGAGCTATGTCTTTCAGCTGAATCTTAGCAACCTCTACTTGGTTCTCCTTCGGGACACGGGCTGCATTCAGCAAATCAGTGGTGTCCGTCAGCCATTGCTCAGCATCCAATGGCTTCTCTCCTCCTGTGAAAATTGCTGGTTGCAGCCGTCGGAAATCTGAAATGTTTCCCGGTCTCTGCTCCTTCGGGGCTGCTAACTCTTGCCTGAGGAGTTCAGTCTGCTGCTGCTGGTTCTCCATCATGGCCTGAATAACTCTCAGGACATCGGCATTCTCTCCTCCTACAGGTCCATTCGGTACTTGCCCGATATTGTTACGACCCGATCGTCTCTCCATACCGAATTGGAATAGGATAACTGGAATTGGAAACAAATGGATGGAAGGAGTTTAGAACACAAGGAAATGAATCAAGGACGGAATCAAGAAGGACTTGATAACTCTGTACATTGTAGTTGGCATTCGCAAATTACTAGAATTTGCCACTTGATTGTACTTTTAGGTGTGAGAGCCTAAGCTCTGATACCAACCTGTAACGCCCCGATTCCACGGATACGGGGACGTCACTGCGACGTATATATGTAGGTCAGAAGAAGCCCCCACGTATATACGCTAAGCATAAAAGTACAATAAGGAATCAGAGTACAACACAAAGCGTGGTGTATTCATATGCCAACTTACAAGATACAAGTACAAAGTTATACAAACTATGATAAAGTAATACACTTTACAAGTGTTATTTATCATATCCAAGTCCAAAAAGACAATATACAAACATGTACACAAGATGCTCACGTAATGGATGAAGATTCGTGAGCCAAAAGGAAGAGTCTGGCACGAGGGAACTAGAGTTGGTCAGCCTGCTCACTGAAATAAGCCTGGTCCTCTGTGGATGGCTCCACTTCGTTCCAAGCCTCAGAATCTGAATATGCAAATCCAAGGAATCAAGACATATAATAGTAAACAACTGTAGCCAAGTGGCTAAGGGACAGGAATAAAGAAGATGGAACAGTAATAAATAGCATCGACTAACAAGTGATGAAAACATAATAAGGTAAAGCCATAATGCAATGAATGTACAAATTAAGTCTATAATTATTATTACTTGTCTTACTGTGATATCTAGCTATGTGACCCAGCGTCCCAGAACACATAGATCCATATCCTAGTAAAGCAAGTTTGTTATTGGAAACAGCGGTTGTATCGACGAACTATGTTTACAGTGGGTCCCGTACATGCCCGGGACCACGGTCCAGGGTGTTCCGTTGCTTGATGACGGAACCAGCCGCAAGGCCTAACAGGAGGGTCTTATGTATGCCCTTAGTCATGACAGTATTCAGGAATAGGGAGCAAGCACTCCCCTCGGTCCCCTGGAGGCCCTCAGGTCAGACCGGAATATAATTGTACAATAAAACTAATACCACTGTAAACACGAACACATACCGATATCCGCATATTTCCCCCGTCCCATGTGTAAGTTGGTCCATTTTATAAAATAGTCGAGTGTATCATGCTTGGTGTTTAAGTGATAGCATGAAGAGATGGAGATATTTCATATTTAACAAGTCCTAAAATGAGAATATATGATAACGAGTCAAGAAGTAACAAGTCATGAGGTCCATCAAGTAACATGTCATGTAGTACAAATCATAGAGCATGAACAAGAATAGTATATCATATGTGAAGCAAGGGTAAAATCCAATTCATAAAAGAAACAACAATTTTTGCCCAAAAACAGGTTAACGGTCGACTGCCGGTCGACTGCCGGTCGACCGGACAAAATGCGTGAGCTCCAGGTTTGGTCGGTCGACTTCCGGTCGACTGCCGGTCGACCGGAGATATAACTACCGGTCGCCTGTCGGTCGACTGCCGGTCGACCGATACAGGGCCGTGAGCTCCAGGTTTTCTACCGGTCGACTGGTTGGTGAACCGGTCGACCGCCTACTCAAAACTGTGCACGTTTGTGCACATCGGTCGACTGCCCCCCTTGGGCCGGTCGACCGAAGTTCTGAAAAATGCTGCTGTTAGGTCAAAAATCAGATTTTTGTGGTGGTTATTTTTGATAGCTAAAAATATGATTTTGATGACTTAAGGGGACATGATTTGTCAACACAAGTATACAAGGAACTTTACGAGTCTTGGTGAGTAAAAATACTCACTTCGAACGGTCGATTTGAACTTTTACGAGTTCCGAAGAGTTCGAGGTTGACGAAAAGCGCCGAAGTGATCCTCGACGATCTTGCGGACGATCCCAATCCAACGAAGTGGTAGTTGCTTGAGATGGAGATGAAGACTTGGGTGTGTTTGGGAGTTAGGGTTTGAGTTGGAGATGGAGAAGGATTTTGTGAAGGTGAGAATTTTGTTGAAGTGAAGAAAAGAGAAAGGAATTGTAAAGGAAAGGATTTATATAGGTTTTGATTTTTGTAAAGGAGATGTAATTATGTAGAAGGGAGGGGTTTAATTGCAAAATAGGAGATGGGATGGGTGTCACTCTCCTTGGCCACTTGGCCGGCCATGGGGAAGAGAGAGAGAGAGGTGCATTAATGGGGATATTTTGGAGGAAAAGATATTTTGGAAGAGATATTTTGAGAATTTGTTGGAAGGAAAAGAAGGAAAGGAAAAAGAAAAGGAAAAAGGAGAAGAAATTATAAAAAGAGAAGATATTTTCTCTAACTTGAAAAATTAAAATATTGAAAACACGGATTCCCGGGTTAAAGTCGAGTATGCGGGAAAACATTTCGGAAAATACCGAAATCGTCCGAAATTCAAGTATCTCGGAACGACTCGTAATTTTTTACCAAAAATCAATAATAATATATGAAGACCTATAGTGAAATCCATTTGAAGAAATACTTTATAGTTTTTAAGTTAAAAATCCCGGAATCAGTTACCTACCGACTCCGAAAGAATTTTCATAAATTCATAAAACTCTCAGAAAAAGGATTTAGATGAGAAGTATGATTCTAAGAAATAATGCCTAAAGGACTTTCTAGAAATTCCTAACTGTTTGTGAAATAAAAATACTGGAATCAGTCTTCTGCCGACTCCGGTGGGATATCCATAAATTCGTAAAATCTTCAGAAAAAGTATTTAAGTAAGGAATATTATTCTAAGCAGAAATGTCTAAAGAATCTTCTAGAATTTCTAAACAGTTTGTAAGATAAAAATTCGGGAATCGGTCAGCGGCACTGGTCGACACCGGTTTGAAGAAATTCATTTAAATTCTAGAAAATTCCAGAAATTCTCATAAAATCTAATATTTTAGAAAATGATATTTGAAATTAAAATCGGTCAAATACGGGAAGTAAATCGAAAAATACGATCGAAAAGCTGAATACGCAACTAAGTACGTATTCCGGAAACGGGGTATTACAGGACATGATAGCGCTGGCTACCGATTGATCTTGTTTCTCGTTACATGTTTTGCCTTAGCGGGTCGCCCTGGTCTCAGCAATCAGGAGCTTGTTTAAGGCCGTGATCCCAGGTATGTACGGAGTACACCCAACTGACTAAAGCTCCTTAACTATTAGGTTTCCAAGTAACACAATAAAACAGTATAAACAATGATGACAATAGGACGCTTGTTATTTGGTCACTCTTTCGTTCGAATAATGATACCAGTATGCCATGTTTGGATGAGTTCGACTGGAGTACGGGCTCTGGTATGAACTGCCAGTGGTATGAGATGCTGGAGGAGATTGATTAAAAGATTGTTATTATTGTATAAATATCATGATTACTTGATACATATATGTTATTGTCCATTTACACTTGTTACACTGCGTGATATCTTTTCCATTACCTTATTACATGTATACCTTGCACTTTATGTGGAGACACACTATTCTAGTATATGTATACTCTGCATTCCATATATTACATATATCATGTATTCTTTTTAGACACACTGTTGCTAATAACATATTATTAAAGTATGATTGTTCTACGTACTTCATGTATACATGTTCATATTAATCATTATACCATCATGCTACTATTTTTCTTAGTATAATTAGATAAGAAATAATTAATACTTGATATATATATTAATTAAATAAATCGATATTGTTAATGTATAACTGAATAATGAATCTTATTACTCCTATCATAATGATAACATGCTAATGGTATATTAACATAAAGTTAGTTGAACCATATATATATATATATATAACTCTTCTCAAGTGTTATTGTTATGGTTTGTAATCATGTATTATATAGTATTATAGAGGTAATACTATTATAACATGCTAGATATTGATGATATTATATTATTGATAACATATTTGTAATATTAACATACTGATTGTTAGAATATTTATATTGTACCATTGTTACATTGACATGTGTAATATATTATCGTGATCGTACTATTATAACATATATTACTGCTTCTTTAATTTACCATTAACTAGGTCGCTTTCTGACGACGCTGAGTTTGCGTGCCCAGGTTGGAGCTCAGAGATTTCGTAGCACCTAATATTTTCTGAGATATTATCTTAAGACCGCCACCCTTTTTGATTCATATGTATCTTTATTATTTGTTTCTATTTTCTTATTTATCCATGTTTTCATATCCACTATGATCACCGACCCTTTTGCAGGTATTCTTATACTTATTTAATGCTGAAATTATTGTGCATATTGTATTTATTCTCTATACTGAGGCTTAGCATGCGTACGTGAGGGTATAACCGCCCTTGAATGTATGTCATCGCAGCGTTCCCGTATCTGTGGGATCGGGGCGTTACAGTTGACTGGGTGGTAGACCGTCAGCCTGGCTCGTTCTGCTCTCTGTTCTGTTTTCAGTCGGTCGACCGGGCAGTCGACCAGGTGATCGACTGACTTCTTTAGCTGGATTTCTTAGTCAGCCAGGCGATTGACCGACTTCTTTAGCTGGACTTCTCGGTCGACGGAGACCTGCGTCTGGTCCCTGGTTGTGTCTTAACTTCATCATCTACCTTCCTACATCATTCATTCCCTCTTCAAAAGAACTCGTCATCGAATTCCAATCAATAGAACCATGAGCGATGCCATCTTTTACAAACTCAGTTGGAGGAAAAGTCTGATCCCAAAATCTTAATTCATCTCGATTGCATATTGATACGAGTTTAGATGCCCTCTTCTTTGTAGCTTTTAGAGTAGGAGGGATTGGTCTCACGATAATTCTCTTGCCCTTCCAACTAAATATATAAATGTTCTCTTTACCTTTGTGTGTTGCGTTAACATCATGTCGCCATGACCTCCCCAAAAGAATATGACACTTGTCCATATCGACAACATCATAAGTAACAAAATCTTAATAGAATTCGCCAATGGAAAAGAAACATGATATAGATCCATTACCTTGATGCAGGGGGCTTTCTTGATGCATCCAATGGTGCAGGGGTGATGATGTAGCTTTGTTTCTAACTTCAAATGACTTACAAGTGCTCTAAACACGATGTTCCCACAGCTCCCATTATCGATGATGAGATTGCATACCTTGTCCTTGACCGAACATCTAGAGTAAAAGATCTGATGTCATTGTGTGGCGTCGAAGATCTTCTGGTTGCAGAGCAATTTTTGAACAACACAAGCTATAGGATCTCTATGTTCTTCGACAAAGTCAGAATCACTTGCATCCTCGATTACGATTCTTTCGTCTTCGTCTCCATAATCCGCAACGTTGACTCCTTCGTCTTCGTCTCCATAATCCGCAATGTTGACCTCACCCCCTTGCAACCCCATGATGAACTATCCGCGGACATCGGCCCGCAAATAACTCTACGTCAGGGTCAAAGTTGAAGGAAGAGCAATGCTGGGGGTGATGGAGAAGGGTAAAAGAGAAAATAAAAATATATAAAAAGTGATGGTTGGGAAGAATTAGTTTATGCTAACGTGGTTGTAGCGAACAAAATTATGAAATTGGGTTTTTTTTTTCTAATTATGAAGTGAAGTAGGTGACTGTAGCAAAATTTTCCCATGTATGAATGCAAGAATCATCATAACTTAAGACATACAAATACATTCAAATATGAATCGAGTACACAAAAATGGTATATAGCACGTATAGCACAAAAATTAAGCATGACTCAAGGATCATACATGTATATCAAATAGTTTCAAAAATTTTATATACATGAAGCAAAATAATTTTGTATCACAATAAAAGCTAATTCTTTGTAAAACAAGAGAAAATATCGATAATTTCAATAACAGTATTTTATAATCAAATCAATTTTATCTACAAACAAGATAAGCTTGTAAACACGTAATCAAGCAAATATCTTAAAATAATAGATGTAAAGTTACCGATACAAATAGCTATCAATCTCTATTCTTTTAAACCAAAGGTAGTGTTCTCACCTTAACTACTTGATAGTGGTACATTCAATGGTTAGTCCATCGAGCTCCGATTACATCCACCATCAAGGCACCAATTCCTTCTACGTTTTGGAGGAGGACATACCTACATCAAATAAATTTGGTGTGCTTTTGGTACCCATATGAATGACAAAAAGAAAGAGTTTAAGGAAGTGTTTATCTGATTTGTGCTGGCCTCTGAGTTCTTGCAATTTAACTGTAGTAGCAATGACTATACGGGTCGATCCTCAGGGAGAGATGCGATGGAAGCGTTTCGGTATCTTTTTAAACACTAAATTGGTTAATGGTTCTTTTTTGTTTAAAAAAATATTTTTATGTTAAATGTTAAAGGTAGAAATAAAAAGATAATATAGAATTTGGTTAGAAACTAGAGTGTTGAAAAGAATTAAAGAGCAAGACTTATTAATTATCTACTACCGCTAGCTTACTAACCTATACTAGAATATTATTCACTTTGGATCATAAAACTTATACCTTGGAGTTGCATTCAATTCAAGTTAGATGCATAAGATGAAAAAAATCCGATTTGAAATAATCACTAAGTAAGACCTAACATTTGACTATCAAATGTTGGCCCAAAGGCCTTCCACTCTAGTTTTGATGATGATTAACTCATGTAGTTATGTTTACTAATTATCTTGTGATGTTTAGTTTCAGATCATTAATCAAGATATTAGTTGGTGATTGCTTCAACAAGATGGTTTGGAAGCTTTCACATGGTGATTCAAGAGCCCGAGCAATAAGATCATACATAGCACTCGTTGGAGTCTAGCTCGGTAGATCACGTTTTGGATCGAGTCGGCTTGGAGACGGCGCTCTACAAGAAGACTTAGGTATCCTAATTTAGTTTGTGTTTTAGATTCATGTGTAAAGATTAGATAGTGTGATATGCTCAAGTTCACAATACACACACGTTTCATGTTTTGGATTTAGTTTTTCGGTTTTTGGTTTAACCGATATTGGTTTTCATGAATAGATAGTATCAATACAAGTTTACTTTGTTTAAGTGTATATTAGATATATTCTATATACATGTAAGCTTAATTTCCTAGACAAACTTATGTTGAGATGCTATTCATGAGGTTTGGTGTTTGTGTTTTTAACAAAACATATTTTTGGAAATAAAAGACAAAAACAATGATATGTATATGTTTCATGTATATTGGACCTATGTCCATATGCAACATGCTTTAAAATGATTAAGTATCATGTTTTTGTATTTGGATATGTTTTGGACAAAGTTTATTTGAAAAGTCTAAGTTTGGAAAAATACAGGTTTTGGTTTTCGGAAATATTTGTAAGACACAAAAATGGTTCAAAATGTTTGATATTTATGTTGAAATTTTTATCACATGTTTATATATCATATATAAAGTTAGAAACTATTTTTGTGAATTTTTAGAAGTTTTATGGGATTTTTTAGAATATTTAAAAACCCAGTTTTCAGACCCAGTACCCAGCCTGCCAGGCTCTGGCGGTCGACCGGGACGGTCGACCGACGTGCACACACCTGTGCACGTTGGCCAGGCACTTGGGCGGTCGACGGCCAGAGAGTTTTGCTCTCTGGATTTTTACGGTCGACCGGCCGGTCGACCGCTGGCTTCCAACGGTTATATTTTGACCGTTGGCGGTCGACCGGGCGGTCGACCGCCAGCCGCCAAAGGCTGAAAATTCAGCAACGGCTAGTTTTGGATTGGGGGCTATATATACCCCATTGTTTTGAGTTTTTGGTTAAGATTTCTAGAGCAAAAATTTCTCCTATCTACAAGTGTTTTTAACAAGTTTTCAAAAGTGTTTTTGTGCCAAAAAGGTTTCATCTTATTTGTTTAGGGTTTGGAAAAAATCAAAGAAAATAGAAATTTGGGAGTTTTGTATTGTTCTTCACTTCTATCATCTACAAAGTATTTTCCCAAGTATTTTTCTTAGAGTTTCTATTTTCCAAACTCTTGGTTTTCCACTTGAGTTATATCACTCTATTCTATTCTATAGGATCATTTATTTGTGGGAAAAGAAAATTGGTTTGTGGTTGAGATATACCACCTTGTTGTAAACCTTTCTTTGTGGTTGCTCCCTCTTTGGTAGAGGTTGAGGTTGTGGTTTACTCCCTCTTGGTGAGGTGGAGTTGGTTGGTATTTGTATCCCTCTTCGGTAGAGGTGGATTGTGCTTGTATCCCTCTCGGTGAGGTGGATTTGGTTGTATTGGTGAAGTTCGGTACTCCGGTCTTCGGTAGACCATTTGTATTGCCTCGGTGGAGGTTGTATTGGTTGAGAGAGGAGTTCGGTACTCCTAGTGGATTGGAAATCCTTCTCGGTGAAGGCGGGGACGTAGAGCTCGGTGCTCGAACCTCGAAACACATCTTCTTGTTTGCGTTTGATCTATTGACTCTCAACCCTCTCTCTTTTATTTGTGTTGTACATTTATTCATATTGCTATATCATATATATGCTTGTGTTGTGCCTTGCATTGATCCATATTGCTTATTCTTATATGCCTGGTTGTGCTTGTTTGTGTGCCTCACTTGTGCTTAACCACGAGAGCTTCATATAGCGCCTCAACTCTTATTCAGAGGAATCAAGAGGAGTTAGTTCAGAGCCCTTCACGGGAAATTCGGCTACACTCGTTGGTTGCACTAGGTGTTGTTGCAAATTAATTTTGTAATTCCACATTTAGTTCTTAGATTAGCCTTATCACCTATTCACCCCCCCTCTAGGTGATTTCATCAAAGCCTTTCAAGTATAAAATAATAAGAATAATCAGAATTCAATATTAAACTATCAAGGTATAACAAAAACCATTAACTAATATTAGCAAATAATAGATTAATAAGTCATCATCATGTGCCTTCAAGAATATTAGCCTATTATAGGGTTTAAGCATGTATATGATTCAATCGGTCATTTAACATAGAAGTAAAAGTAGTGGTGGATAGGGATTAATAAGCCACTAAATAACTTAGCTACGCATGATGAAGATTAAAGAAAGCATGATAAAAAGAAAAATTGCATGATAATAAAGAGAAAGAAAGTAAATAATAATAAAAGAGAAATTAGGAAGAAGAATAGAATCACCTTATTATTGACGTTGTCACCTTCAATTACAAGGTCTTCCTCCTCCTTTACAAATCAACTTGAACTAAACCCTAAGAAATTTCACAAAAAGTTCAGAAAAGAAACTAAAAAAAATCCTAAATTATGATCTCTAGAATCAACTCTGAGATAACTTTCTGTTACTGCCTTTCGGGTGGTATTTATAGGAGAAGTAAATGGTAGAATCACATTCGAATTCATACACCCAACCGCCAAAGAAGAAGCCAGCAGAAATTCGGGGAAACACGGGTTTTGCCGCATTTTCGTGGCAAATCTTGGGTGGATGGGGCTGCGCTTTGGTGCATGGCTTCGTCTCGTCCATCCATCAGAAGATTTATCCTAAGAATCTTCATTCAAACTCTGAATTTTAAAATATATTCTTTTCTAGATAACTTGGAAAGCAAGTTCTCTCCAAATATGAGTTTAAATTTTAATTTTCTCCCTTTGACTTGGAGGCTAAGCAATTTGAATTTCAGTTGATTTTCTTCTTTATCTCAGTTTAGGATATGGATTATCTCTGAATCCTTATCTTCCTCTTGATTTCAAATTGATTTAAATTGAAATAAGAATTTAGATAGGATAATTAGATAGATTAGAGGTTTCTTTCATCTTTATCTTCCTATCTTAAATAACTATACACCATAACAAAAGGGGGGCTAAATAGTAAAGTTTAATAATAATTAAAGGTTAAATGTGCAAATGTGATAATAAAATATGCAAAATTGGAATGTAATCACCATACATTCTTGGGTTTGGGGTTAGTATTACTACAAACTCAATATTGGCATTAAAAATATTTAATCTATCAAAGCAAAACTTAGCCAAATGGACTTTGCAGCCACAATGTGTACAAGTGTATGCTCTAGCATGAGTATGAACATGATGTGCATGCCGTAAGATATGTGCATGATGGTGTGAAACTTATTTCTTGTGAAATATAAATTCCAATTTATTATAATCAAAAGCATACTGGCTCAAGGTTGAGCTCAAAGCATCAATACTCTTTTTCAAAACATATTTCTAATTTTCATCAAAAGAAAAAGAAACAATATTAGCATGAGAAGTGTGAGAATTAAAATTCTTTTATATTTTGTTAAAAGAAATGAAAATATTTTTTTCTTTTTCAACAAAAATAAATTGATTTTTCAAGATTCTTTTTCTTTTGAAATCGAATCAATTTCATTTTTCAAAGTCTCATTTTCTTTTGAAACAATATCAAATTGAAATTCAAATAATCTTTTCGTTTAAAATCAAATCAACTTAGTTTTTTAAATATTTATTTTCTTCAAAAATAGTATTTAATTTTAAAGACATAGAAACATTCTTTTTCTTCAATCTCTTGTTTTTCATTTTCAATAAATTATATTTTTTTCAAGTAGTTCTTAATAAAATATGGCAAGATTATCATATGATATAATTTCACTTTCATCAAAATCAGATATCGAGTTTACCTCATGGGGTCACCCCTTGAACCATTAAACACATGTCAGAAGTATCACTTTCTTCTTTCGAGTCTCTCTTCTTATCATTTGAAGTTTGTTCGCCGAGAAAGATCAATGTATTTCAAATTACAAAAGTGGAATCAAAATTATTAACCTTAATAGATAATCATCTTTTAGGACTAGCTTTAAAATATGAGTAGCTTTTGCATTAGTCTCAATAGATTTGTCATTCAATCGATTTAATTCTTTAGTAGTAGCAATATAAACATCTCTTCTGAGGGATTAGAGATATACACTCATCTTCATCTTCCAAGTTTAAAAAGTAAGAATATCAAATATAGGTGAATGCGTGATTGTGTATAAACAATAAAATGATTAGCAAAATTAGGATTACTTTTCGGTGGTTAAACCAATAATCTAGAGCACCGGCTCTGATACCAACTGAAATCACCTAGAGGGGTGAACAGGTAATGTGATTATCAAATGTGAAAATTAAAACTTAATTAACAATTCTACACAAATATGAGCACACAACAATATTAAACTCACAATTAAGAAATGAAGCCGTATATTCGGTGAAGGGCTCTGAACTTCTCATGTGATTCATCTTAAAATAAGAGTTGAGATGCACAATTGCTTTCTTAATTTAAACGAGTATAAGCACATGAAATAATATCAAGCATATAATTATAAGCAAGTAAGAGCATGCAAGATATAAAAAGAATGAGTAGAGTTGAGTTGAGAGAGAGGAGCAACCGCAAACACAGGAGATTTATTATGAGATTTGACCAACTTGCTCCATGTCTCCGCCTTCACTGTAATGATGGATTTTCACTATGCATGATCCTGCAATATCACTCGGTGTCACAAACCTTCATGCTCCTTTAAGAACTCTTGAACTCACGAGTCCCGCACTCATTTTTGCAAGAACACCAATACACGAACTTGCTCGAGACCACAACCTCAAAACCCTCAATACAAAGATTTTGAAGCACTAATATATATGGAACACTCCAATACACATATAAACTGATATAAACTTGTTTTTGAGATTTTCTTTCATAAAATCAATCTTTTGATAAAAACAAACTTTAAACACAAATTCATTTTCAATTAAACTCATCAAACCAATATAGAAAACTTGTGTGTGAGTTTGAGCAATCAAATCTACACTACTCTTTACAAGAATCTAAACAAACATACAGACAATTATAAACAAGTCTTCTTCTTGATCTTCATCTTCATTTTCAACTTGACTTGATCCAAACTCTTGACTCCTTTGAGCTTGACTTCTTCTTGAGTGGTGATGTATTCTTTATGTTTGAGCTCTTAAATCAACACTTGTTAACCTCTTGATTTTAAGTCCTTTTGTTGAAGCTAAAAATTAGCACTAGAATCTTAAAGTCTGAAACTTAAACATGCAAGATCATTAATACTATAATTATATGAGTCATTCATCATCAAAACTAGTGTGAAGGGTCTTTGGGCCAACACAATAATTGTATTGATTTTGTGTTCCCTCTTGATGTAGAGGAGAAAATCTAACCTATTGGGAAGAGGGTTGGCGGTTGCTCTTCGAAGCGAAGAGTGTAAAGACTAAACTCTTGAGCTAGCTCGTTGGTACTTATAATCTGTTACTTCATATTAGAAGTAAATAGTGAATTTGAAATTCTAGAGAGGATACCTCTATGTGATGGATGCAAGAGAATTCCCGAACCACTCTAAAAATCTCGTTATTCTCTTTCTTGCACTTTAACTTATGGTATCATTGTTGTTTATTTCATAAATACACTGTTATTTTTTGTTCATCAATTATTACATCACTTGAATCAGTTTATCAATTCTATCACAGTTCATTTATGCATCCTACCAGTCGACCGGTACCAGCCAAAGGTGAAAACTACATATCCAGTTTAAAAATGTAAATCACCTGGAAAGGGGTGAATAGGTGATGGATATATGTTATGACAAATAATCCAGAATTAAAACAATTACTAGCAATTAGCAATAAATAATTGCAACAAAAAAGATACTTGTAATAAGATAAACAATATTAGCATGCAAGAATAGAGAGAGTTGAGTTAAGAGATAGAGAGAGCAATCACAAACGCAAGAATGTGTTTCGAGGTTCGAGCAACCATTCTACGTCCCTGCCTTCAACGCAATGAAAGATATTCACTAAACGATCCCGCGAGATCGACAACCCTTATAAGTTCCCGCAAGAACTCAACGGACCCACAAATCCCTCTCTTGGTGCCACAACACCTAAAATCGAGCTCACTAGCTCACTGGAGGCCGCAGCCTCTGCAATTTCTCGAATACAAGAAAGGTGATCTTCTTCTTGATCATAAAATCTCACTTCAAATATAATCCTATAACCAAGTATAGTAGATGAAGCTTTTTAAGATTGTGTAATGAGAAATGGTTGTAAAGATGTAAAGGAAAGCTCAAGCAAAGACAAGGATATGAATTTTTTAGCTCAATATCAAAATCTTTTTAAAAAAATAAATTTTTATCACTAAAACTTGTTATTAGGTGTTAAAAACTTGCTGTGGGGTTTTTCTACAGTGCCACTATATATAGGGCATGAAAACAAGTAGAGAACCTAAAATATCTGTTGGGATGTGACCCAGAAAAGATAGCCCAGAAAAATAGCCGTTGGGAAAAATCTTCAGAAAATTCTTCTGTCGGTCGACCGCCAACTTGGTCGGATTTTCAATCGTTGGGGTTAGCGGTCGACTGCCTGGTCGGCTGAGTAACCCAAACAGAGAGCTTTGCTCTCCAACGATCGACCGATTGATCGACCGTGACTCAACCGAGGCTAAATATGTCTCCAGTCGGTCGATCAAAGTGCACACCAAAGCACTCTAAAATCTTGTGCATAATCGGTCGACAGCTCGATCGACCGACAAAGCAATTTTGCTCTGTCAACGTTCGACCGAGCAATTTTGTTTTGTCAACGGTCGACCGGTCGGTCGACTGACTCATGACCAAAAATAGAAATTGAAAACATTTTAAAATCCATATCTTTTTTAACAAAATATATTTTGATCATAAATACAAAATAAAGCTCTTGTATCATAATAGATCCAGTGTGTGATAAGAGATCATCACAAAACTAAGTAGAAGTATATTTTGTAAAAATCACTTTTCTAAATGGAAAACTGTTTTCCTGAAACTTTTTTTTGAAAATTAAATAGAGAAACATATTGACGTGTTTTTCAAAAACATTTAGAGATATGAAAAAGATGTGTGCGCGTGTGTGATGAAATCACCTAGAGGGGGGGTGAATAGGTGATGGCTATACTAAATGGCAAATAATGCAGATTTAAAAACTATTTAACAATGAGCAACAATTATAAAAGGACTTGCAAGAATATAGACAAGTAATAGAGCAAGTAAAGGAGAGAGAGTTTAGAGATAAGTGGACAATCGCAAACACGAGAATATGTTCCGAGGTTCCAGCCACTGCTCTACGTCCCCGCTTTTAACACGATGAAGGATTTCCACTATTCTTGATCCCACCGGATCGTCAATACAAGGTCTCACTAAAACTCTTTGGACACACTTGTCCTCTCTCACGGTGCCGCAACACCAACTAGGAGCTCACTAGCTCGCTTGAGGTTGATGCCTCTACAACTTCTCAATATGAAGAAAAAGGTGATCAACACTTGACCACAAACAATGGCTCACTTGCACAACCCTACAACCAAGATGAGGAGATGAAACTTTTGGGATTGTGTAGTGCACAAATCTAGAAGAGAAGTAGAGGAAAGCTTCAAGCTAAAAAGGATTGAAAATTTGGCTCAATGAAAGCTTTTTGCTAAAAGTCTAAACTTTTGAAAACTTTTAACTTTAACTTGTAAATCTTGTGTAAATAGTTGTAGAACATACTCTCTATTTATAGGGGATAAAAACTGGTTAAAAGAGGCTAAGAGATTCGTTGGGGGAAATCCCAACACAAATCAAATCAGAAAAAAATAGCTGTTGGAATCTGTCAGCAGATTCTGACTGCTGTCGGTCGACCGGGCCGGTCGGCCGCCAACGGTCAGATTTTCGACCGTTGGGAAAGCGGTCGACCGGGCCGGTCGACCGAAGGCCCAAACAGAGAGTGAGTTCTCTCTGTCGGTCGACCGGTCCGGTCGACCGAGGAAAAACAGAAAGCACTGCTCTTGTTCTCGGTCGACCGGTCGGTCGACCGATGTGCACACATGCACAAAGGTGCATGTCGGTCGACCGTCAGAGCAATTCTGCTCTGCCAGCGGTCGACTGTGCGGTCGACCGGACCAGGCCCAAAAACAGATTTTTCAATGGCTTTTTGAAGATAGGAATTTTTGATAAAAATTCTTTGGATAGGTATATACAAAATAGAGTTCTAGGACTTATAAGGAGCAGGGTGTGATCATAGATCAACACCAAAATGATTTGAACTTTATTTTGATAAAAATTCTTTTTCTAAATAAAAACGGTTTTTCCAAAAACTTGTTTTTCCAAAAACCGATTTTTTCAAACTTTGTTTTTCGAAACTTGGTTAAAAATTTTGTAATAAAAACTTGTTTGTAAGCATGAAGCAATATCAAATGTGTGTGTGTGACAATCCCAAAGTTATCTACCTCTATCATCTCGGTTTTGACAAAATACACTAAAAATCCTAACTAAAAATGGAAAATACAAATCTTGTATAGTCTTCAACTTGTTTGATCCTGGAGATCTTCTATTGTGCTGGGCTCTGGGATCCAAATCTTTGCGGCTTCCAAATGTGCGAGTCTTGTGTTGGAGCCGTCAATCAACCTATGATTTTTACCTGAAACTCATTTAAACAAACTTATTAAAACATAACTACATATGATTTGTTATCATCAAAACTTCAGGGTAATGGCCTTTGGGCCAACAATCTCCCCCTTTTTGATGATGACAAAACATATAGAGTTATTACAAATATTTTGGGTGGAGACTTCAAATGAAGCTCCCCCTCAACACATGCATATAAAATAATTGTACATGCATAACACAGGCATATATATAACACAGGCATATATAGATATGAAAATGACACATATGCCAACCATCCATGCATACCAAAGATACAGAGGTATAGAAGTGTATGCATACATGGTTACCTCCATCCATCCAGAAATACCTCCATCCTCCAAAGTAGATGATTGGGTCAATAAAAGAATAAACACAATATACAACCAATCACATATGCCACATGGAGATAAGAAAACATAACTGCCATAACAATGTTCATACAGATAAGAGGTTCATGCCAACCTCAAAACCATAATACATGTCCACAAATACCACAAAATGTGTCCAAATACATGTAGAAAAACAACAACCCAAAATAATACAGAAATAACTAAATAACTCCCAAAATATCTCTCCCCCTTTTTGACATCATCAAAAAGGGTCACTGATCATCAGAATCAGAATCAGGATCCCGCTGTGTAGTAGATGGCGGTGGTGGAACAGAAGGAGCCCTGGCGGGAAATGGAGGGCCGGTAGAAGGAAGTGGCCTAGCACGATCAGATGGAAGAGGAACCGGCCAATCATACTTCTGGTAGATACCGCCGAGGTATGCATCCAAATAGCGCATGGAGTCACAGATATAGCTGAGATCATGGTCCAAGCGCTGCTCCATCCGCTGATAATGTGCTGTCATCTCTGCGGAAATCTGCTGGCGATGCTGGTCATCTCAGCGGAAAGCTGCTGGCGATGCTCGGTCATCTCAGCGGAAAGCTGCTGGCGATGCGCAGACATCTCAGCAGAAAGCTGCTGCTGGTGCTCCTGAAGCTGAGTAGATAGAGCAAGAGGGGTCGACAGGAGCAGAAGAGCCAGAGGAGGATCCAGGGACAGGAACAGCAGGGAAGATAGGCTGCCGCTGAGGAGCAGGAGGACGCTCCCTAGCACGCATCCTCTTGAGGAGGGTGTTGTTGATGTCAACTGTCGGTTCAACCGACCGTTCAGAAGAAAGATCAAAGTTTAATTGCTTCAAAAGATGTGTAATGATCATCCCAAAAGGCAAGTGCCGGTTTGGGACAAGAAGATGATCAGATATCATATAACTGATGATGAGTTTTGGGATGTTAATTCTAATGCCTCGCAGAAGGCAGTAGATGACAAGTGGTGCAGAACCCCTAGCATGACTATATTCTCCTGATTTTGGCAGGAGGTTATAGAACACGATCTTGGCCAGGACTTGGGCGGTGAGAGTGTAGTACTTCACCTCCTCGTTCCTAACTAAGCTGGGGTTATCATCATCATGAAGCAAAGTGGAGGCGGTGTGGGTAGACTCACCGTCAGGATAGACAAAATCATGTAAATCAAGGTTATAGATGTCTTCCCCCTCACAGGAGAGGTGAAGGTGATGTGCACATTCTTGAAGGGAGATGTCAATGTCTCTGCCCAATACTCTGGATCTTATATGATTTGATTCAAAAGTGAGATTTGAGTAAAAATATTGTACTAGGGAAGGATAAACAGGTTCCCTAATAGAGACAAAATATTCTAAGGAACTGGACCTCAAAATAGAAGCTAGATTTAGATGTTCAAAGTCATTTAGCACTACTGATCTACCAGAGTTCACATTTTTAGTGGAAATAACAATATATCTATATGAAGCATTTTGTGAAACAAAAGGGGAGAATTGAGATGAAGATTGAGAGGTTTTCCCCTTCTCAGATCTAGTTCTTTTGGACATGGTTGAAGGATAATCAAGATTAATGCTAGATCTAAGCAAAAAGATGTGGATTTAAACAAGGAAAATTGAAGGATTTAAAGGAAGAACTTATACCTTGAAATCAATAGAGAAACACGAGGAATCCACAAGAAGAAGAGTAGATCTGGAGCCTGAAACTACGAATCCCAAATTTTTGGAATTAATTTGGAGTTTGGAGAGTGAGAGAGGGTATGGATTTGATTTAGGGTAGAGAGAAGATGAGAGAGAAGAAGTGGAGGCGGTGAGAATGAGGGATTAGAGAGTTAGGGCTTTATATAAATTCGGGTAAAAAACAGTAGACCCGTCGCCCGGTCGACCGGGCCGGTCGACCAGTAGAAACCGAGAGCAAACTTGCTTTCAGTCGGTCGACCGGTGCGGTCGACCGGCTACGGGCAGAAAATATTTTTTCTGTTCCAGGCTTGGTCGGTCGACCGCGTCGGTCGACCGGGCCTATGCCAGGCCAGATTGGTCGACCGGGCTGGTCGACCGGTCATGCTGAAAAAACAGAATAAAAACTGTTTTAAGTTGGGTTTTTATTTGATTTTCTTTTAATCAAAACAAATATTTCTCTTAACAAGAATGTTGAAATTACTACTTGGCATGAAAAACACAATACAAATTTTATAATATTCACTTATTAATTTTATTATCAATAAATTTTATTATTATTAAGATTTATTTCTATTTATTAACAAAGCGATAAATAAGAGATGTTGAAGCCGAATACCCCGTTAAGGGTTCTGAACTTCTCCTCGACATTCTTCTAGATAAGAGTTGAGGCGCGCAATTGCCATCTCTATTTATTTGCTTACTTTTGTTAAATAAATTTTTATTTCAAAGTTTCATTTTAACAAAAACTTGATATATGGACAAATAACATATGGCAAAGAAATATGAATATATTCTCAAGCATGGTAAAGATATAAACAATTGGATATGCAAGTTTACATATGGCACATTATCACAAAAGTGTAACTAGCAATCCTATGCATAAAAAGAAATTTTTGTGGAGAAGTTACCAAAACATAGGTATTCTCCAAAAATGGGTGCCTCTTCGATAGTGATGCAAGCGACGATGTGTTCGTTGAGCGTTGATACATCCACCACCTGGGCACCATCTCCCCCTAAGTCTTGGAGGAGGACGATCCACCTGCATCAATGAAGTTTGGTGCGTCTTTTGATACCTAAATCTTTTTGGGTCTTATAGGGTTAGTGTTTTCTCGAGCCCAAACATTTTTATTTAATAAGTTTAGCTTAGCATAACAAAAATTTTCTAAATGGCCTTTGCGATCACAATGAGCACAAGTATAAATTCTACCATACATAAAAGCATGTTTGTGTGAGTGTGCATGCTTGTGTGTGTTTGATACATGGTGATGAGTATGTTTCCCTTAGGATTTTCCTTTAGGAAACATAGATGCAATTTTGTCATGTCAAAAGCATATTTCTTTAAAGTTGTATCCAAAACTTCAATACGTTTTTGGATATCTAAAAATTCGTTTTTATTGCAAGTAGAAATATGACTTTTTCCTTTACAAGATGTTTTGTATTTTTCAAAATCCTTTTTCATTTTCTCAAAAGAATTTGATAATTCATCTTTCTCTTTTAAAACAAGTTCAAATTTACCTTTTAAAGAATCATTTTCCTTTTTCAATTTTTTATTTTGAGCTTGAGAAATTTCATACCTACTTTATAATTCTTCAAAAAAAAATGTGCAAGTTCATCCATAGTTAAGTCTTCATCATCTAGAGAGTTTTCTAGACATACCTTGGTAGCATCCTCGCCATGTGCCATGAAGCACATGTGAGCGGCGTTGATCTCCTCTTCGGATTCCGACTCCGAGTCATCCCACGTGGCCACCATCGCCTTTTTTCTTTTGCCCATTCTTGGAGGTAGTAGCTTGTAGAGATGGGCAATCGGCAATTAGGTGTTCCGTCTTCTTGCAATGAAAACACGGACCTGGTTCCTCTCTCTTCTTTTCAAATCTTCTTTGAGGTCTCCCTCTTCGGAAGTTGCTTTGTCTACCCCTTTTATAGAACATTTTGCCCACCTTCCTTATGAGCATGGCAAAGTCTTCATCGTAGTCTTCCGATGAATCCTCCTCATCATGGGTGGATGGAACGGCCTTGAAAGCAAGGGCTTTCTTCTTTGGTGCCTCTCTTTCTTCTCTAACCTTCATCTTTATCTCATGGGTTTTGAGATTGCCGATGAAGCCGGAGAAGTCCATCTCCTCCCTATCATTTAGCTCCTTGAGGGTGGTTGCTTTGACTTCCCAAGACTTGGAAAGAGCTCTAATGACCTTCTGGATCTTTTGATCATTATCGATGGTGTCACTTAAAGAAGATAGAGCATTAGTAATCTTGGTAAAACGGGTGAGCATATCATCTATGCATTCATTATCAAGTATATAAAAATTTTCATATTGAGAACGGAGCAAGTCAATTTTAGATCTCTTGACTTGTGACGTTTCCTCATGAGTAACAATATGAACATTCCAAACTTCAAAAGCAGATTTACAGTTAATGATGCGTGAAAGATCATCTTCATTCAAAGCTTGAGTGAGTGCATATTGGGCTCTAGCATTGGCCTCATAGTCCTTAGAGGTTTCTTCGGACCATGTCTTCTCATCAGTGAGAGGTTCAATAAATTCTTTGGTGATGGACCTAGCAACTCTAACTCCTAGGGATTTTAAGAAAAGGCTCATTTTGACCTTCCAAATAGGAAAGTTCAATCCATCAAATATGGATGAGGACTTGATGTTAGAAAAGTCAACAGATGCCATGAATGCAAGTATAATGCACAACAAATAAAAATGCAACAAATAGATATAGCCAAAAGTGAGGATCTCCCTAAGGTGGTTAAACCAAATGCTAGGGTTAGACTCTGATACCAATTGAAATCACCTAGAGGGGGGTGAATAGGTGATGGCTATACTAAATGGCAAATAATGCGGATTTAAAAACTATTTAACAATGAGCAACAATTATAAAAGGACTTGCAAGAATATAGACAAGTAATAGAGCAAGTAAAGGAGAGAGAGAGAGAGAGTTTAGAGATAAGTGGACAATCGCAAATACGAGAATATGTTCCGAGATTCGAGCCACTGCTCTACATCCCCGCCTTCAACACGATGAAGGATTTCCACTATGCTTGATCCCACCGGATCGTTAATATTAAGTTCTCACTAGAACTCTTTGGACATACTTGTCCTCTCTCACGGTGCCGCAACACCAACTAGGAGCTCACTAGCTCGCTTGAGGCCGATGCCTCTACAACTTCTCAATATGAAGAAAAAGGTGATCAACACTTGACCACAAACAATGGCTCACTTGCACAACCCTACAACCAAGATGAGGAGATGAAACTTTTGGGATTGTGTAGTGCACAAATCTAGAAGAGAAGTAGAGGAAAGCTTCAAGCTAAAAAGGATTGAAAATTTGGCTCAATGAAAACTTTTTGCTAAAAGACTAAACTTTGAAAACTTTTAACTTTAACTTGTAAATCTTGTGTAAATAGTTGTAGAACATACCCTCTATTTATAGGGGATGAAAACTGGTTAAAAGAGGCTAAGAGATTCGTTGGGGGAAATCCCAACACAAATCAAATCAGAAAAAAATAGCTGTTGGAATCTGTCAGCAGGTTCTGACTGCTGTCGGTCGACCGGGCCAGTCGACCGCCAACGGTCGGATTTCCGACTGTTGGGAAAGCGGTCGACCGGGGCGGTCGATCGAAGGCCCAAACAGAGAGTGAGTTCTCTCTGTCGGTCGACCGGTCCAGTCGACCGAGGAAAAACAGAGAGCACTGCTCTTGTTCTCGGTCGACCGATGTGCACCATGCACAAAGGTGCATGTCGGTCGATCGACACGGTCGACCGTCAGAGCAATTCTGCTCTGCCAGCGGTCGACCGTGCGGTCGACCGGACAAGGCCCAAAAACAGATTTTTCAATGGCTTTTTTGAAGATAGGAATTTTTGATAAAAATTCTTTGGATAGGTATATACAAAATAGAGTTCTAGGACTTATAAGGACCAGGATGTGATCATAGATCAACACGAAAATGATTTGAACTTTATTTTGATAAAAATTCTTTTTCTAAATAAAAACGGTTTTTCCAAAAACTTGTTTTTCCAAAAATCGATTTTTCCAAACTTTGTTTTTCGAAACTTGGTTAGAAATTTTGTAATAAAATCTTGTTTGTAAGCATGAAGTAATATCAAATGTGTGTGTGTGACAATCCCAAAGTTATCTACCTCTATCATCTCAGTTTTGACAAAATACACTAAAAATCCTAACTAAAAATGGAAAATACAAACTTGTATAGTCTTCAACTTGTTTGATCCTGGAGCTCTTCTATTGTGCTGGGCTCTGAGATCCAAATCTTTGCGGCTTCCAAATGTGTGAGTCTTGTGTTGGAGCCGTCAATCAACCTATGATTTTTACCTGAAACTCATTTAAACAAACTTATTAAAACATAACTACATATGATTTGTTATAATCAAAACTTCGGAGTAATGGCCTTTGGGCCAACATGTGAATCTCTGGAGCTATCAAACTAATTATCTTGGTTTTAACATGTCTAAAAATCCTATGCTAAAAATACAGAAAAGCAGAAATCTTCTATAACCCTCACTCTTTGCAATCTTGATCCTCGAGCGTGTTGAATCCTATGTATATGTCTTCTTGGTGCTTAGGCTCTTGGATCATCATCTTTATGGCTCCAAAATGGTATGAGTCTTACTGACGAAGCCAAATGCAACAATGAAAATCCTGAAACTTATTTAAAGAAAATTGTTAGAAAATATAACTTCATAGGTTTTGTTATCGTCAAAACTAGAACAAATGGCCTTTGGGCCAACAAAAAATTAGGCATTAGTCACTTTATAACCATATTCACCCCTCCTCTTACATAAAGGGAAAATATCTTGCACATTACAACTTCATCTCACTATCTTAGAACGAGCCCATACTTTATCCAAAACAAAAACCACAAGAAAAACTTAACTCTTAGGCCAAAAATAGTTTTCCATAACCAACTTAATTTTTTGGTCACAAAACCCTCCATGCCAACAAATAGACTTTTGTACACTTCTATAGAGGTAGCAAAGAGTAGGATTGTAAAAGTGTTCGGAAAGCTTATAGCTCAGCTCGATAAAAATATTGTTTAAGTTTCTCCATTCAGGGTTGCTAATCGGACCAAGGAGCCTATCTTTTAAACCAAACTTCAAGCTTCTCCAGCTTATTTAAATATTAAAAAAAAATATATTTTACAAATATCTATTGAAATATACGAGCATTAAATATTTTAAGAATTAGTAGTGAAATTTTAGGGACTAGTAATATCATCAAATAACAAATCTTAGTATATATGATAAAAGTTATATATGTTTGCCTTATGACTTAACAACAATAACACTGTTTGTCTCGTAAAATAATTTTGTTACTTTATTGATGAGTATATTGCTAAAATATTTTGAATTACAAGTAATTCATAACACATCTATCTTATTTTTTTCTAATTATAAAAATAAACTACCATAAATAATATTAAAAAAACTTGAAAAATTTGAGATGAGAATGTGTAACAACAACAACGATAACAATAACAATAACAACAACAACAACAACAACAATACTACTAATAATAAAAGATATTTACTTCTTACCTTTACTTGGATTAATTTTGATAATATAAAGTTAAAGCAACAAAGGAATGTGATTAAAAGAAGAAGACCACCCCATCCACCCTCCTAAACTAAAAATAAGTTGGATTCAGTTTAGATGGATTCAGGCTTAAAAGAAGACTACTAAAAGGAAGGAAGAAGAGAAGGAAGATAATTTTTTGTTAATTTAAATAGACTATTCTTTTTTCTTGACGCCAAGTTAACTTAAGGGGACTAATTTCAAATAAGGCTAAAATTTATTAAACCTCTCTTAACTTTTAATTAAAATCATATAACATCCCAATTTTTATTAATCAACAGTGAATACCCAAAACTTTATTGCTGTTATTACATCCACTCTCTCTATTGATACAAATCATCATGTGACGTCACATGACATCATTAGGTATAATTTTAAACTATTTCTTATTATTTTAAACCTAACCCATAATTTAAATTTAACTCTCATTTATTCAGAAATTGGTTTAAATCCAAAATGGATTTATACTACTTTCACCTCTTCTTCTATTTATTTATTATAATCCAAAGACTAGGACTTTATTTGGGTAATAATGAGTTAAGATTTGATTTTGTAATGATAACTAAATGAGAGGGAGCATTAGGATTTTGTTTAGGGCTTGATTTAGATGATGAGCAGAATTGATTTGAGCACTAGAATGTAAAAGAGAGGGAAAAAAAAGATTAGTTCTAGTGTTGATATTATTGGTTAGAATTTGACTTGAGAACATGACAACATAAAAAAGAGAAAAAAAATACTAAAACTTGATTGGGTGTGTGAGGTTCTTGGTTAGATTTATAGATTGAAAATGAAGATAATAAAAAGAAGCGGGTGAAGAAGATGAAATAGCATATACAATCTCGTTATGAGTAGTACCCGTATAGACTAAAAAAATTCATTAAAAAAAACTCACATCAAGAGCATTAATGTCATTTTATCATCTAATCTAACATTGTTAACTCGCTTTAACAGTTTTAAAATTTTTGAAAAATTTATTGATGATTCATAAAATATTGAAAGACTACGTGATTTCACTTAAAAGTTAAGAGAGCTTTATTGAAATTTAGCTTTCAAAGAAGATGTATAATTTGAGAGATTTATGCACAAATTATGTGAATTTAGAGACTCTGGTCAAATTCTATATTATTTGGAGGGCCAATATCTAAAAAATTCTCTCTTTTTCTTCTTCTTATATTTATTATTTTGTAAAAATACCTTGAAAAACCCTAACGAAATAGAAGTAAAACCCTCGTTTTCCTTGTAAAACCCTTTCTTCGCTTCACCCCCGAAACCTCCCTCAGCAGCCATGTTGAAGTGGAAGCAAGCGTTGCACATCGCCGGCCGACGCGGTTGGCGTTCTCACTCTCCATCCGCTGGCAACATCAGGATGCTCTCCTCCTCCTCCGCCGCCGCTGTCAACTCCCTCATCCTCCGCTCTCTTAAGGACCACTACCTCGAGCTCTCGAAGATGACCCCGCCGCCGGTCAGTACTCAATTTCATTAATTTTAATCTCAATCAAATTCCTTGATCCTCAACTTCAATTTCAATTTTGATCTCTCTAGAAAGTGAATCCCCCACCGCCCTACTCTATAATAAAGGGCGCGCTCGACCGCGACGGCCCCGTGCTCCGGCGAGAGTACAAGGGCGAAGAGATCAGCATCTCCGTGATGCGGCTGTCCAACATCATGCCCGCGGGCGCTGAGGATGAGGACGAAGACGCCATCAGCCAGCTGTTCCTCCACGTGGACGTGTCGAAGCCTGATAGGAAAGAAGGGATCCACTTCCTCTGCGGCCTCTATCCCGATGCCGTCGGGATCCACTCGGTGTCCCTCAGGCCCAAGGATGATGCAGCCGCGACATTGGATCCCAGATCCTTGTCTAAGTACCGTGGCCGCGTTTTTCAGTAAGCAATCTGTCCCTTTTCTTATGTATTTGAACTCAGTAATGGTGTCAATCGAACAATTAGTTGGAATGGCATTGTGCAAAATTCAATGAACTGGATTATCTCTTTTAAATTAAAATTCCATATTTGTGTTGTAATTCTATGCCAATTTGTTGCATCTTATTATTCGGCTATTCGTTTGGTATGATGCTTGCACATCTTATGTACTTTGCAATTGATGGGGATATATGGTTTACGTTTCAAAAGTGCAAATCATCAACTTAAAATGTGCAAACTAGTTTTGCAGCATCTATGCATCATCGTTTAAGGGGCATTTGGTCCATTTATGTGATTTCCCACTTGAGGATATGTCACAACAAGGTGACATGATGCATCCTTTAAAGGAAAGACATGTTCTGGGTAGAGCAAACAACATTCTTTGTGGGCCACGTCAGTTGCAACAAGGCACCCTTTGTCACTTTCGATAAATGTGGAACTTGTATCAACTAACTTGGCCCGCTTCTAGCCTTACGGACAATGTGTTCTGTGCACTGGAGTGTCTCCAAAATCTGGACCCCGCTCTTAAATGCTGATATAGGCAAGGGTTTATACTGAAGTTAAACCCTGAAACCACTTTGAGCTTATAAAGACTGTGCGAGTCTTGTGTTTGAAGTTATTTGATGAATCAAGGGACCTACTCTTTAGACCCTTTTTGTCTTTGCAGTTTTCTTAACTGCAGTTAAGTCACTTAACTTCAAAGTCCAAAATGCCAAACTGAGGTAAAGTAGGCAATTGTTCACAGTTTAATAATAGTTATGTCAAAAGTTGGTCTATAATTTATAAAAATTCATTCAGACTAAATTTTTCTCAACTCTTAAAATGCATGGAAAAATGTTTCCCTTCTCTTCTCCTTCCCATATCCCTCTCTCTTTTCCTTTCCATCTGAACCCAATTCCCCTTCTAATTTGACTCCAAATTGGAGATAATTCTATTGCATCTAAATGGACCATAAAATTAGTGAATTAAGAAAATTGTAGATATATGGGTACAAACTACAGTTCTACTAACCTCTCTAACCCCTACTTAAAAATAACTACAGTTCAGAAATATTCAAAACTGACAGGACCTTAAAAGATAAATTCAGATGTTTAGTCTCTGCTCCATCTTGTATACTCAAATATTCAGTGGGAAAATCTTCTCCTGATGTATGAGTTCTTAACTCCTTAGTAGAAGTTTGGTAAGTCACTCACGGGTCCTAACATGTGGTTATATGTTCATGAAAGATTATTGGATTTGAGTATGGAACTAGCTATACTTGTAGCTTTTGTTTTTCTCTCTGCAGATATGTTTGTCTTCTTCTTTACAAGTTCAATGCTTTTTCATTCTTCCTAAAGGTTGCATCTTGGTCTCTATGGGAAAGTCCCAATAACCTTCTTGAAACCTCCCAAAACTTCATTCGTGAACCCTAAATCATTTTTTGCTTTCCTTTGTTAGATTCGATATGGATCTAGATCCAATTTCAGTAACCATGAACTAGATGTGGCTTGATTTGTTATGTCTTTAACTTCTTCCATTAGTTCTCATTACTCCTATCCTTCTGTACCATCTGCGTCCACACATTTTGTAACACCCCAAGAATAAAATTTCATTGACCACAAAGACCAAGATCTTAACCTGAATGATAACATCAAGACTTGCTAAAAGTTTCCTTAATAAACTGTCCACAGAATTCCTTCACAAGAGTTCACATAATCGAGTATACACAATTTTCTTTGTTTATACACGAATTCCTACATATATTGGTACACTTTCGATACAAATTATATTCATAAGTGATGTTCAAGAGTAACTGCAACATTACATTATCGTCTATACTGCCGACGAGGACCTAATTTAATGCTTCAGTCTTCTTTTCTTTGTTTTGCTTTAAGCTCGTTCGTAGTGCCTGCAAGGTTGCAACCACACATGGTGGTGAGCATAATAGCCCAGTAAGAGATGCCAACAATGTTAGGAATAAAAGGAACATCTGCAATTGTAAGGAAAGGATCTCATATAGCATGTGTCTGAATTATAATGATATTACTAATAAATTGAGGAAAGTTTCTCATACATCTGTCATGCAAGCGAAAGTATTGTTATCTTAATCTCTTACACATATAAATTATAATCTAACCCGTCACATAGGTAATTGTCACTTATCTTCCGTATGGAAGTATATATACCATTGCTCAACATACATAAGATAAATGAGACATTCATTTTGCCTTCCAGGCCAACTTCTTTAACCTTTATATTGATAAATATCACTACCAAAGGTCAATTATATAAATTGTTCCTCAATAGTAACATATATTGGTTGGGTCATTTACCCCCAATAGTTGAAATAATGACTTGCTATAGTTCATAATTTTTAAATTGGGTAGTTGCACCTAAACTAGCCATTAACAAACGATCAATTGAATAATCAAATAGCAAATCAAGTAAGTCAAGTTGTTAACCCCCAAAGAACAATTACTAATCCAACTAAAAAATTCACAAAATCAAGCTCAAAGCCGTACTATGACATAAGTTGAATTCTGAATAATCACCACATCATGTCATGTCACTCTAATTCTCGTGACAATAATCATTATTGCATGGTGAATTTCCCATTGTTATTTACAACTTAGCTAACCAAAGGGCTAGCTTAGCTTAATTTGTAAGTCTCATAAATAATTAACTCCATATGGAATCTACTAGATCATAGTTCTCTTGTGAATCTTATAAGTTTATCATCTTTATTTACTAACACATAACCTTTCCATGGATGGCAAGTTCATACCTCTTTAATGTGATGGCAAATCCATAACTCACTAACGATTCCACACTATTTTCTAATGTATATACAAGGCTCTTCAATAATCCCAAGTCGTATAGCATTTTGACACAACATCACCCTTTAATGTCCGTAAACGCATAACCTTAGATGTATGCTTATAACTTTCTAACCAAGCGTAATCACATAAGAACACCAAGAATAGTTTTCCATGAGTGCATGAGTTTATATCTTTTTAATATACTCAAAGGTCCATAGGTTTCAACTTTAGAGACTTAAGAGCCCACTAGTTCATGGCTTTTTAATGAGTCTCTATTCTTATAACTTTCTATAAGTTTCCCAAGATTTTAGTTTTCTAAAAATTTCACGGAGATCCACTAGTCTCCCAATTTCAAATATATTTCCAAGATTCACAAATGAGTCTTGCTAGATCCACCTTTACCCCTTTATAATTGATTAACAATCCACACATTCATGTCTCTTCATTATCTACGCAAAGTCTACAAATTCTATTAACTGCCATAACTCTACAAGTTGATAATCGATTAAGAAGGTTCTTATTGCTACTAGATGCATAAAGTTCATAATTTGTTACTAGTTTCAAAAGATATCAACTTGCTAATAAATACACATAGTTCATATACTTTTAATAAAGACACAAGATTTATACCTTTCTAATATATGCACAAGCTCACATATTTCCAATGACCACCCTAGCTTTATAGCTTCCTACTAGATACACAAGTTTATGTATATATATAAAGCAGCATGCCAAGTTTACTAGTGAAAACACAACTTTATGTATTTCTAGTAAACACCGAAAGTCCATAACTTTAATTTTAGTTCATATATTTCTAATGAACACACAAGATCATAACATTTCAATGAGTACACATGCCCAAGAAGACAATTACAAATAAATAAGCAAATTCATATATTTCTTAAGAACACAATTTCAAGGGAACACACAAGTTTCAAAAACTGAGTCTGAAGCTCCGACCAACCCTTTCGTATTTCCTTATAACTCTTGCTACAGGTATCTAAATGAGACAAAACAAGCTCCGTTGGAAAGTAGACTTCATAATCTTTCCAACGGTATATTACATGGTGATATTCACTCAATAAGTACAATTTTATCTGGACGAGATTTTATCAGTCACAGTATGCTGCATCTCAGAATTCTGGTTGGCTACTTAACATAGTCACACTAATAACATCACAAAGTTCAAAACTTTTTATCAAAGTCACATTGTTCACAATATAGTCACAGAGTTCAAAACTCTATATTAGATGCTCTCAAGTCTCAACAAGTTCGCATATTATTGAATTTCTCATAATAACTTATGCTATCTAAAATTTGATGAAAAGAGTGGGAGATAGCACCACTTACCTAATTACATGCCTCTCTTTTCCTTGCTTATCTCTTCTTTTCTTTCCTTATTTCTTTGCTAGAACTAACACACAAAAGAAAGAAAGAGTGAGGGAGTACAACAAAACAAGGAAAGTGGAGGGAAAAGAGTACATACTCTTCCCTTTCTTCTCTTACTCTTTATTTTTCTTCTTCTCTCTCTTACCCGGGGCAAGAACAGCCCAAGGGGCCAGCAACCACCCACAACAAAATGGCAGCAAGAAGGAGAAAGCAAAAGAATAGGAAGGAAAATGAAATTATTTTAATAGCTAGCACACTCAATGTGAGCATGCCAATCTAAGGGGGTGTTGTGTCATCCTTACAACATCTCCATGCACCTCCTAACATACGTGTCATACTCTAACTAATCCTTGCCACCTCATGCTAATTAATTAATAATGTTTATATTACTAACTCTTTTTTAATCAATTAAATGAATATGTTACCTAACATATATGTGTGTATATATATACATATATGCGTATACCCTTGTTTATAGATTAAACTTGCCATCTCAACGTAATGGCTAAACTAGGTGTCAGATTAATTCTGATGTAATTATTTTCCGCCAATTATTCTAGGTCTTTAACCTGTATATGTATACAACACGTACGTACGCATAGCTCATGTATGTACAACCTTTCTTAATAGAATCATATGAATTCAAATATGAATACTTAATTATAACGACAAATAGCCATATAATTATATATTATAAACTTTGGGGTATTACATTCTACCTTCCTTATAGAAAGTTGTCCTCAAAACTTGTGTGGTTCTTTAAAGCTTGGTATTTCACACACTTGATACTCCATATCATATTATTTATGAATGACATATGTCATGATTATGGCTGTGGCGGCAATGTTTATCATTTATCTGTCACAAAACTTATCATACTTGGGATAATTATTGTTGTTAGCTATGAAACTACAAAGTGACCACTAAGTGAAAAGAAATTCCTTCTTTAATAAGTCATTCACAGAGTGAATGCAATACGTAAAGTGGATGACAAGTATTTGTGATATATTTATGAGTCCACTTTCCCACATAGTTTGAAATAAAGTGGTAATCTTCCAAACAAGAAATACATATTAATGAGTTAATGTTTCATGCAAGAGATGCAGTAATTGGTCTATCCTTCACACAAGACTACCATAATTATTTAATTTTTCATGTAGCAATTATAAAAATTAATTAGTCTCCCACACAGGGAACATACAAATTAATCGATATCCCACGCAAGAGTATAATTATCATTCCCACATAGGAGTACTATTATCTTCTTCACACAGGCAGGAGTAATTTTCTCTCCTCCATGTAGGAGTAGTAACAAACAGACTATCACGTTAACGTATTAATAAGCAAACCTTGTTTTAAATAGCGGCCGATACGGCCGAGATATCGTTCGATATTTCCTTTTTGTCTGCTGCCAATACGATATGGGAAAATCGTTCCCCATATCGTTTGTAGCGAAAAACGCCGATATTTGAAATGGCCGATATTTGAAATATCGGCCGATAAATTGCTCGATATTAGCCGATAAATCGTCCGATATATTACCCAATATGAAATAACTTATTTATTACACGACTGCGTGTAAATGTATATTGTTTTTTACTATCTCTGCAAGCATATTACATCATTTTTATTAGGTAGATATGTATGACTCTAAACCAACTCTTAATTATCAATATTTCATTATATACAGTGTCCAATATGAACGCCCGACATGCGTGCGTATCCCCGATATCCGATATCCGGTATGAAAAACCCACATCCGATACAATTCCGATATCCGATATGAAAAACCCACACCCGATAGTTAATATAAATTTACTAATGAAAATATTTTATATAATTTAAACTTTTGTCATACACATGCATATATTCGTGTCCCTTTTTCTTTAAATTTCTGGCTCCGACTATGGGAAGCCCTTAAACATTCTATGGTCTTGAAGAAACTTTTTAATGGGTAGAAGAGGGATTAAACCATCTTATGGGCATTTTAACGCTCGCAACCTGACCTGGTTAAAACCAGCTTTGGGTTTCACTAAGGGTTAGGAATAGGCTCTAACCCAACCCTAGCCCCTTATTCCCTTGTCTCCTCCCTCTCTTGCCCATGGGCGGCAAATAATTACATTGATTAGTCATGGCTCTAATGATTCTCAGAAGGTTGATTTTTCAATAATCATTATTAAACATTTTATTGTGAGAATCCTCCCTTATAATTTTCTTGTTGTTGCACCCTAACTTTGCCGACAAGAACTATCCTATTGCTGCTGCTATTAGCTTGCTTCTACAACAATGACAATAGGGGGTGTTTTTCTTGTCTTTTTTCTGGTTTTCCCTTAATTTTTGCTGCGCCTGTAACAAACTCGCTAGTTTGTTTGGCTGACCCCCACCTGTGCCTCAAAAGCTTGAGCTAGCCCTTGCCAGTCGCCATCACTTTAGTTTCTAAAATCTGTTTCTTCTATGTAAAACAAATTCCTTTATTAGTTGGACAAAAATAGAAATATGGTGCATTCTTATTAATATAAGATTCTAATTATGAAAAGTAGAACATAAACCCTTGGTCAACTTAGGAGCGTGTGCAGGCACTACTTGATTCTTGGTGGCTACATGTCACTGAGATTAGCATGGCTGAGCATTAGAAACCTTGCATTGAGGTTGCCTAGCACCAAAGCGTTTTCCCGCCTCTAACAATATTGATTGCATCACATGTACTGCAAGGTGGTTGAAGGGATCCACATATCAATGCCATTTAAACATTTGTGATGCTAGTTGGTCTGTTGTGATGGCCAAAGTCTGAACAAACAATGAATCCGGAAGAAAATCTGTTTTTATCAAAGAAGGGATATTAACTTGTGCAATCATATTCTTTTTTCTAGTTTCTAGCATTAGAAACTTTAGATTTCTATGATGGATCTTGATGTCGAGCACCAGAATCAGAAGTAACATGTACAAGTTATTTATTTATTTATTTAGAGTAAACATATTAAGAAATTTTCATCACATGGTTATATAACTGATGTGGAGTCAAATACCAAATAAGAGAATTTAGGATTTTGGATATGATCACAGGTCACAACCTGGATTTAGGCTTCACCACTAGTTAAATCAATCAATCAAAAATAGACTGAATAAAAAACATAAGCAAAGCCTTTATCCAAATATTCAATATCTTTATTCATCAAACTGAGTCTTTTAAATAGATCCTTACAGAGAAGAGTTTCACCACATAACTGATGTGGTACTAAACACTGGACTCAATAAGGCAATACAAAATAAAAGAAGACTCGATAAACTAGACCTAATCAGGATTCCTCAAACTGGACTCCTCAAACTGGCTCAAATGAAGTCCGATTGGACTCAGACGAAAAATAACGAACATAATAAAATATGAACTATACAATCCTCCAATAATAACAACTCACTCATAAATAACTAGGGCTCAAAACTAGGCCCAAAGTGGTGCCGATGTGACACGACGACGACGCTGATATGTACGTAGAGGAACCAGTGTGATGGCTCCATCAGTACTCCTGGGGTGAAAAGAACTTGACCCCATCGAGTATATCTCCAAATGACTCATAAAACTCCAACAAATTCGCGTCTAAGCGTTGTAGGTCTTCTCGGGTAATCCATGTATTATCAGATTCTGGACGACCTTTTCAATGTACTAGATACCGTCTCCAACCACCATCCCTAGTAGAGATGATCTGATCATCTTTTATGCTATCAATTTATTCTGTCAATTATTGTTGGTAGTGGGAGAAAGTGGAGTCCCTCAAACAAAGGCTCGGGGGTAGGCTCATCAAGATCCATAAGTGGATTATCAGGGTTAAAAGGAGGATCTTTATAAGCTACCAAGTCTGATATATTAAATGTCAAACTAATCTCAAAATCCGGAGATAAATCAATTACATAGGCATTTGAATTAATTTTCTTAAGGATTTTAAAAGGGTCAGCACTATGAGCAGTTAATTTCTTAACAGCTCCAGGTGGGACCGTTCCGAACGAATTCAAATCATTACATAATCACCCTTTTTAAATTCAAGGTGCCTACGATGCAAATCAACATAGGATTTATACTGGGCATTACTTTCCTGAATTTTCTTGCTGATTTCTTTATGCAAATAATGTATATGCGATGCAAATGCAGATGCCGACTTGGACACTCTAGGATGCTGTGTCATTGGAATAAGATCTATAGGCTTTTTAGGTTTGTAACCGTGTCCTACCTCAAATGGACTCATGCCTATTAACCTATTACATGAACTATTATATGCAAATTCAGCAGTGGGTAAGGTGAGATCCTAATTCCGCAAATTTTCACCGATTAGACATCGTAAAAAATTTCCTAGGCTCTTGTTAATCACCTCGGTTTGACCGTCTGTTTGGGGATGAAAAGCAGTGAAAAATTTGAGCTTAGTCCCCATCTTGTGCCATAGAGTTTTCCAAAAGTAACTCATGAACTTGACATCTTTATCTGACACAATGGTTTTGGGTAAACCATGTAGTTTAACTATTCCGTCAAAGTAGATCTGAGCAATTTTGGAAGCATCAGAAATCTTACTGCATGGTAGAAGTGGGCCATCTTTGAAAAACGTTTCACAACCACAAATATAGAATCGTGCTTCCTGATAGTTTTTGGAAGTGCAAGCACGAAATTCATACTCACGTCTTGCCAGGGGCGCTTTGGCACGGGTAGAGGCATATACGTGCCAGTGTTCTGTTTTCACTGCTTGACCAATTGGTAGATGCAACATTGCCCTATTAACCTTGCAACATCTCGTTTTAGGCTTGGTCAGTAAAATAATTTTTCAACCGCATTTATGGTCTTTTCTTGTCTGAAGTGACCAGCAAGACCCTTAGCATGTAGTTCCCAAACAAGATAGTCTCGTAGTGAGATACGGAGAATGCATAACATGCGAAGTTAAAATAGATAGTCATCCTGGAGTAGGAAACCATCTGTCTCCTATGACACCCCTTCAAAGTACCAAAAATCTCTCCAAAATCGGGGCATGACACGTACTCTTTCTTGATTTGCTCGAAACCTACTACCTTAGCATTTCAGTTGTTTAAGCACACAGGTGTGTCGACTGAGCGCATCCGGTATCTTATTCTCAATTCCAGATGTGTGCTTCAAGGTATAAGTGTAGTCTTGCATAAACTCAATCCATCTACTGTGTCTAGCACTGAGCTTCTTCTGTGAATTAAGGTCTTGTAAGGCTTCGTGGTTTGAGTAAAGAACAAATTCCTACGGTAAGAGGTAATGTCGCCAATGACGTACTAATTGCACAACCGCATAGAATTCTTTATCGTATGTGGAGTAGTTCAGTTTAGCTTAGCTCAAATTTTCACCGAAGAAGGTAATTGAGTTCTTTTCTTGACCGAGTACTCCGCTTATGCTAATGCTTGAGACGTCGCACATAACTTCGAACGCCTTGGAGAAATCAAAAAGTCTCATTATAGGAGCTTCAGACATTCGTTGTTTCATTTCTTTGAATGCCTTGGCAGCGGTAGCGGACCACTGGAACTCTTCTTTCTTCAGACAATCCGTAATTGGGGCCATAATAGTGCTGAATCCCTTTATGAATCGCCTATAGAAAGTCGCCAGCCTATGAAAACTTCTTACTTCTCTGATATTCTTAGGCTCGAGCCACTCTATAGTTGCCTAGATTTTCTGAGGATCAGCTGAAACCCCTTGAGCTGATACAACAAACTCTAAGAATACGACTCTGTCAGTCATGAACACGCATTTCTTAGGATTCACTTACAATTGCTCATTTCACCATGCATGACAAACTTGCCTGATATGACCCACATGATACTCCAGTGTCTTACTGTAAATCAAAATATCATCAAAGTAGTCGACCAAGAATTTACCCATAAAGGGTCTTAATACTTGTGTCATCACTCGCATGAAAGTGCTGCGAGTATTTGTCAAACCAAAAGGCATGACCATCCACTCATATAGATCATCTTTGGTCTTGAAAGCGGTCTTCCACTCATCTCCTAGACGAATCCGAATTTGATGGTAGCCATTTTTCAAATCAATTTTTGAGAAGATGGTGGCTCCAGACATCATGTCCATCATGTTCATCATGTCATCCAGTCTGGGGATGGGGAACTGATATTTGACGGTGATCTTGTTGATGACGCGACTATCCACGCACATTCTCTACGATCTGTTTTTTTAGGAGTTAGCAATGCTGGCACTGTGCACGGACTCATACTTTCTTTAATGAATCCCTTATTCAAAAGCTCGTCAACTTGCCTTTTGAGTTTAGCGTGTTTCGCCTGATTCATTCTGTAATCAGGCAAGTTGGGAAGAGAAGATCCCGAAACTAAATTTATGGCATGTTGGATGTTACGCATAGGAGCAGATTATCTGGGAGTTCCTCTGGAAAAATATCAGCAAATTCCATCAATAAGGGGATTGCTGCCGGAGAAATCTGCTCCGGAGAATCATCATTGATTCTCTAGCAATAAGTGCGATGACTGTGGACCCCTTGGGCAATCTCCTTATCAATAAGTTTGGAACTGATCAATGTTAACGCTTTCTTACTGCTAGATGTTTCAGTCTACTTACTCTCCGGTGTAAGCTGAGTTGGTCGCAACGGGGCTAATTTGATCTTTTTCCCTCATGAACAAATGAACATGAGTTTGGACGTCCATAGATAGTGACATCTTGGTCATATAACCAAGCTCGTCCCAAAATTATATGATCCACGTCTATGGTGACTACATCACACCAAATTTTGTCCGAATATGTGGCAAATAGGATCGGAATAAGATACCTATATTTCACATCAATGAACGCGGGGTTTACCCATTACACTTTGTATGGTTGAGGTTGGGGAACAGTCTTTAGCCCAAGTTTAGTAACCATACCTGAGGCGACAACATTGACGCAACTCTCACTATCATTGATAACCCGACAATTCTTACCACCGATTTTAGTGAGAGTTTGAAAAATTGAAGTTCTACGCCAGTCGTCATTTCTTTAGGTTTGGCCAGGGCGCACCTCACCACATTAAGGTGACAGGTAATTTTATCTACATCGTCAATCGACGGAGAGTGCATGCTCAAAACACATCTCAATGTGGCGGCCTGATCAACATCAAAATCATCTTCCCAAACATCTCCTTCAGGGTCATGGATGATTTGATCTAAATTATCCTGGTCACTGTTCGATTGGGTTTCAATAATTAACGTTCTTGACTTACTCGGACATTGTACTGAAACGTGATCATACCCTCAGCATTTGAAACATTGAGTCTGTTGAATGAATCTAGACAGCTCACCTGCGATTTCTTTGCCTTTGTCTTCGCGCTTAGGATTGGAGTTACTAGGTCCAAAACGAGACCGAGATTGGGATGGATTAGGTGATATTTAACAGTGTTCCTGTAGGGATTGTCCCTATAATCGGTGCGTCTAGGGAATGAGGAAGCCTGGAATTGATCTAACTCCTAGACAACTTGAATAGTTTGCTCTAGAGTAGATATATCTCTAATGATTAGCTCACGTCTAAGCTCATCCTTAAGTCCTGAACGAATCTAGATAAGACTATAGCATCAGACTCATCCTCATATCTCACTAAAAATTGATCAAACTTCTTGATGTACTCCGATACTGGTCGATTGCCTTGAGTAAAACGTTACCATTGGTCAAGCAGATTTTCTTTGTGTGACATAGGCAGGTATTTCTCTTGGAGTTTCAGTTTCATCTCATCCCAAGTTTGAATAGCTTCCTGATGTCTGAGTCTCATCAGTTTCTCAACATTCGTCCAATATTGTTTAGCCTGACTTACCAATTTCATTTTGGCAAATCGAACCCTTCTTTCGTCAGACATATCATACTAGTCAAAGTAGTGGTTCATGTCAGAAATCCAATCAAGAAAAATTTGGAGATCCAACTGACCATCGAAAGTGGGTGCTTCAAGTGTCATGTTCTTAAAGTTCGCTCACGCAAAGTCATTTTAGTCGTTATTTCTAGGGTGGCGAGGTCTAGCATGAAGTCCATTATCATTAACATTGTAGGTAGTCTCTCATCTCCTAGTGTTTCTCAAATTTTTCTTCACGTTGTCCATCCGAGTTGTTAACCTTTTTAAGAGTTTGGTGAGATTGTCTAGTGCGGATTCCATTTCAGGAGTTGGATTATCATGCAACAGGGTGTTTAGATGCAAGATGTAAGACACAATGCAAAAAAAAAAAATGAAATAAAAAATGATCAAAGAAATACCAACTAATATGAAACCTAATGCAGAATGATCAAGAATGATAAATCAGCAAGTAATTCAGTTCTGGTATGCGGTAAGTATCCCATTACTCATGTCTATCTAGGCAACAAATATTTAATTGAAGCGATCACATAATAGAAATTCTGCGTAATGTTGATTGTTTTAAAGTCCAGAATAAATCAGTACGTGCCTAGAATCAGGAAAAGTTCTAGTGTAATATTTAGATGTAGCAAATAAAGTTAACAGATTCACTCGCTCACAATTTATATAGTAGACAACGACAAGTCGATAGTACAAAAGATGGATCAAATAGGTGCAACTGAGTAGCTTACATTATTGAAAAAGTAATAAAACTGAGTGAGTTAAGAATTATCTCGAAATTGCATGCACCGAGAAGAAATAATTCACTCACCACAACTCTGGATAGCAGTGCTATGAGCTGCAAACTTGCTGCCTCGAGAACGGCGCGAATCGGACACAAATCGAGTACGAAACAGTCTTTGGATGATGAATGCTGCCTCTGGACTGAGTTGACTCAGTCGAATCGACTCAGTACTGAGCTAACTCGGTGCAACTGAGCGTCCAACTGAGTTGGATTATGATGCGGGTCGGGTCGGGTCTTGAGGAGACCTGGTTGGCGCCTAAACCCGAACCCAACAGAACAATCGGGTCGGGTGCTGGACAAACCAGGTTGCCCAAAACCCACTCCAACTGGGTTTTAAAGATCGCGTTGAGGGGAAAAAACTTCAACCCAACCCGAGATCGCCTCCTCTCTTCCCGATCACGGCGGAGCTGAACAGGGGAAGTAGGATCTAGGGCTCCGGTGGACGGCGAGCTTCTCTGGCGGGCGGCAAACGATGGAGCTGTCGAAGGATGAATTCGAAGATGGGATGATGTCTGGAGCTTCGTTGCTTGATTTTGGAGAGAAGTTGTTGAGGTCACCAGAGGATGGGGATGAGGCAGACTGCGTCGGCGACGAGTTTTGGGGGAGGAATCGAGGCCGCCGGGGGTGGATCTCACCGTCAATTTGGATCCGATGCTAACGAGGGCTTGAAAGGCAGCGTGTTGGAGGCGCTTTTATCGGAGAAGGCGGTAGAGTGACTGCGGAGTGGAGAAGCTGTTGGGAGATCTTGATCGGATCCAAATTTCTTTGGTGACGACTCAGGCGAGTTTAATGGAGGTGCGTCGATGAAGTCGGAGAAGATAGAGATGGCGTTTGCAAGTTCTGCTGACGGCGTGGGACTCTGGTGAAGTTGTCGCAGATGGAGGACGCCAGCGAGGCTAGGGCACTCCGGCGACGCCTGGTGTGGATCTGAGGCGTCGAGGTTGTCGGTGGAGCTTCGTTGCGTGGAGGTGGAGGTCGAAGAGCCCTCGGGGTGGTGTCGGTGGCGACGGAGGTGGGGTTGCCTGAGGAGAGTGTTGGAGGAGGAAGATGAACAATATTTTTTTCTGTAATCTAACTGAACTGAGTTGAACAGTAACAATTTGTTATAAATTTTTTTTGGGGAAATTTGTGGAGTTGGGAATTTTGTGGATGGGAACAGGAATTTCAGCTCTGATACCAAAATGATGTGGAATCAAATACCAAATAAGAGAATTTAGAATTTTGGATATGATCACAGGTCACAACCTGAATTTAGGTTTCACCACCAGTTGAATCAATCAAAAATAAACTGAATCAAAAACATAAGCAAAGTTTTTATCCAAATATTCAATATCTTATTTATCAAACTGGGTCTTTTAAATAAATCCTTACAGATAAGAGTTTCACCACATAACTGATATTGTACTAAACACTGGACTCAATAAAGTAATACGAAATAAAAGAAGACTTGATAAACTAGACCTAATCAGGACTCCTCAGACTGACTCAAACGAAGTCTGATTGGACTCTAACGAAAAACAACGAACAGAATAAAACATGGACTATATGATCCTCCAATAATAACAACTGACTCATAAACAATTAGGGCTCAAAATCAGGCCCAAAGTGGTGCCGATGTGACGCGACGACGACGGCGCTGATATGTACGTAGAGGAACCGGTGTGATGCCCCCATCAATAACTTTCTCTAACTGTCTTAAATTTTATAGGCTAAACTATATAGTTTATTACAATATCATTCTTCACTTTTGAATCTTATGTAAATGGATGCGAATAGCATTTCTGTTGTCTGACTTTCGGAAGTTGAATTGCAGAGATCTAGACCAGAAAATGAGAGATGGATTTCATATGTACATAGAGGCTCGCGGTATCAATGAGAAACTTTTCCCCTTTCTTCAAGCTTGGCTTTACGTGAAGGATCACCGGAACCTCATGCATTGGTTCAAAAAGTTGGCTCTTTCATCAATGAGCGCAAAACAACTTGATCTGCTACAGGCTTCTAGGTTTGAAGTTTTTTAATAGTTTGTAACTTAGATGTGATCGTTAATTGTTTACCTAGATATCCATAAAGTACTGTGAATGAAATTTGTAATCCGGTTCCTTGAGATATTCTCGATGTATGGCATGCGCTATTATCTTATCTACAAGTTAAAGAGAAAACAAGAACCATGAGGAGAAGAATTGTTTAGGCTCAACAAATTGCTCTGTGCCTCATTTTATTCCCTGTATCTTCTTTTTCATATCTTAAGTAATTCGCTCTTTACCTAAACAAAGGTTGAACTGGAAAATTATCTTGTAACTGTTTCTTAATCTTTGAATTGCTAGATTTGATATATAACTGGCTAAAATGGACATAAGAACATATTGATCAAGTCTGATATTGTTATCCTCTGTTGCACGAATAAAGATGTATCCTACCATTAATCCTCTTCTGTTGAGGCTTTATCTGCTCTCTTTTTGTAAGGTTGTACTTTTTTAGGTAGTCTTGCTTACGTTGCATACTTGTTTAATCTTTCTCAAGGGGCAAGCTTTTCAAACATATTCTTTCTGTGGTTAGTGTGCTCTAGAGTTCTGTTTTCCTGGTCTCTCTAAACCTCGAGGGAATACTGTGTGTACAACCCCTGATGGACTGCGAGTCTGAAAACCCTGTGGGAAAAAAAAACTGACCAAAAAGTTTTCCTTTTTGCTGGTATAAAGGGAGACATATCATCTAAATAAGTAGATAGATGTATGATATTGTGTTTAATTATTTCCTCTTCCAGTTGGTTGGACTTTTTTTAAGTAAAAAATAAATATTTTGATACTGTATTTACCAGCTAGAGGGTTAAGAAAAGTTCCAAATTAATCAAATTATCCATACATAATTTTCTTATTACTAGGATCAAAAGATGTAGTGCCTTCCTCTAGTTTCTTTTTACATAGGGTTTGGTTGGGTTCAGAGCAAGAATGCAACCAGCTAGTGTTATATCCTATGAAGCATGGGCATGGATATGATGCGACACGGCAAAATTTTAAAATATAGGATATGGGGACACGATGATATGATTGTGTGTATAATACATATCAAAATCCATAGTTATTGTAATGAGTTATATAAAAGTAAAACAAAATACAAATAAAAGCTTAATAGTATGACTCTGAAAGTTGTATCAATGTGATAAAATCAAACCAAAAATATGAAAAAAATTCTAATCATTGCCTCACTTAGATAGTGCGGTGTTTATGTTCTAACATTCTATTCACTCATGTCAAATAGGCCTTTCTTTCATATTTGGTTAAGATACATGCGGTTTCAATGTGGCCAATATGTGATCTTTAGATTTCATTTAAAGTCGACACGGTTCTGACACTGCAATTTGTGATTTTTTAAAAACCGACATGGATTTAGAGTCTGATACATGTCGGGCAAATGTCATGCAAGTGTCGCTGTCCGACACGGATATGACGCTCACTTTTAAATGTCCGTGTTACATACGTATATACAAAGAACCCGACATTTTCAGACCCGATGTGGATATGGATTGTGAAAATCCATATCTGATCAGATACGACACAATCCATATCTGATCAGATACGATCTTATGGATACCGCTATAACATTGTTTTCCATAGTTGGAAATGGATATGGTTATGTTTAAAAAGAAGGTGGTAAGGTTACATATATGTATGTGGTTCTTTTGGATTAAATTTTAAGAACATACCATGAACGTTTTTGGGTTATGTCTAGAAACTATCATGATTTTTTTTTTAAAAATTACCACAAACTTTTTGAAAACTATTGTACATTAGAGAAGTGATCACACGACTTGCGCATAATTTTTTAGAGCAGAATTACCCTTCATCATAGTTTCTTAAAATTAATCATTTAAACAGTTATAAAAAACAACAGAAAACCTAAACAGTTTATACTCTTAAAAAATATAGAAAGGAATTTCCTAATATTCCTAACACCCTAATTGATTTTAAATAATTATTATAACTGTCAATAATAAAAAAAATCTAACTATATGTTAATTTATTAAAATAAAATACATATTAAAATTTCTAGAGTTATTAACTAATATTTTTTAGTAACTTTTAGGCCTTAAACTATTTTTAAGAAAATGATTAATAAAAAATCTAATAGTTAATAATTTTT
>JAVJIF010021838.1:0-76390 GCA_038442645.1 Agave tequilana | reverse complement strand
CTAGAGAGCTTCTAGAAGATGCATTGGATCCCGTATTTGAAGACGTATCTGGAGAAATACACGTTTAAATATTATAAAACCAGTTACATACAGAAGGTGCTAGAAGCCAGATGAGCCAGGTGACCAATTTCAGGGCAATTGGCCCAAATATTGCCGCGTTTCCTTCTTGGTTGCCATGGTTTTTTGGTGGGTTCTCGCGTCGATTTTTTAGCGTGGCTTCGTCTCACCTTCCAGATCCTTCCTATGCCTATGAATACTGCATTTATGGATCTAAGATGAGGGGATAGAGAGCAGTAGCGAGGATTTTTCTCTTTTAATATAGTGTAATATAGGTTTCTTTTATTCTTCTCTCTTTTGTATTTTTATTTCCTTTTAGATTCATGTATTAGGGCAGAGATGATTCAAAGAGAGAAAGAGAGAGAGATTGATGTAAGAGATGGTGATAATCTATGTAATCTCCTCCTTTCTTCAATAGTTTCTTCCTAACCTCTAACATGACTAGCTAACTTTCATTTCATGGCAATTTAACTACTAACCACTAATCATTAAACACTTCTTTGTAATCCACATGATCTAATATTAGCCCAAAGGCCCATCACTCTAGTTTTGATGATGATTAACTCATGTAGTTATAGTTTACTAATGATCTTATGCTTAATTAGTTTCAGATATTTGATCAAGATCTTAATAGATATCTAGCTTCAATAAAGGAGTTTTGGATCTAACACATGTACATTCAAGAGCTCGAGCGTCAAGATCGCATCTAGCACTCGGTTGGAATCAAGCTTGTTGGATCGCGTTTGGATCGAGTCGACTTGGAGAAGGAGTTCTACAAGAAGACGTCAGTTTGTTTAGTTTAGTTTGTTTAGATCTTGTGTAAAGATAGTTAGTATTGATATGTTCAAGTTCACACACACACACACACAAAAGTTTAAAGTTTATTGGTTTTGGTTTAACCGGTTTTAGATTTCACGTGAAAAACATAGAATATCTATTACATGTATATTGGATTCTATCCATATACAATATGCTTCAAATTTATTTCAATATCATGTTTTTGTATCCATATGAATTTTAAAGAAATCGATTTTTTAATTTCAAATATCCAAGTTTTTGAAAATACGAATTTTGTGTTTAAGTAGAATTTCGTTATCACAAAAATGGTTCAAATAGTTTGTAATATGTGTTGAATTTTAGTCACACATATTTGTTCTTCAAATATTTATAAGAACTAATTTTTATGGAATTAATATGATTTTATGGGATTTTATTGAAATTAAAAAGACAAGTTTTCTAGGCCTATAATCCCCAGCCTGACTACACTGGCGGTCGACCGGACCAGGAATCGGTCGACCGGACCGGTCGACCGATGTGCACGAGACGTGTACAAGGGCCAGCCTACTCGACCGGCCGACTGCACGGTCAACCGACTAAAAGCACCCAACTCTCGGGTGCTGGCTGGTCGACCGGTTGGCTAGGCCCGATCGACAACGGTCAGAAATATGACCGTTGGCCGGTCAACTGGAAGGACAAATGTGACTTTTTTCAGATTGCTAACGGCTAGTTTTGGAATAGGTTATAAATACCCATCCCTTGGGCTGTTTTCATCAAGAATTTTAAAAGCAAAAATTTCTATCTTTCTAAGTGTTTTAGCAACAAGTTTTTAAGAGTTTTTGGCTAAAAGATTTATCTTTTTATTTGTTTAAATGGTTGAAAAATCAAAGAAAAAGATAGTCTTTGGGAATTGGTTTAGATTTTCATTTATATTTCTATCTAAAGTTTTTTCCTAGAGTTTTTCTTTGTGATTTGTTTTCCAAACACCTTATTTTTCTCACACTTGAGCTATCATCTCTATCCTATCTATAAGATCTTGTTTTTGTGGGAAAAAATGTTTGTGGTCTACTGTGATCACCAAGAATTGGTTATTGGTTTATTGAGACCACCAAGTGTTGTAACTTTTTGTTTTGAGTTTGTGGGTATCCCTCTTATGTAGAGGTGATGTGGAGGAGTGTTGAGTTTGTTAGTATCCCTCTAAGTGTAGAGGTGATTGAGGTTTGGAGTTTTAGCTTAGTGCCTTATCCCTCTAAGTATAGAGGTGATTGTTGTTTGGCTTAGTACCTTATCCCTCTAAGTGTAGAGGTGATTTTTGTTGTGCCTTGCCTCTTGTGTAGAGATTATTTTATTGGAGAGAGGAGTTGTGTATTCATAATTTGTATTTGCCAAATCCTCAGTGGAGATTCTCTGTATGGGAAGTCCCGTGTGAACGTATAGTGAAAATCCTTCTGTGTGAAGGCGGAACGTAGAGCAGTGGCTCGAACCTTGAAACATATCTCAGTGTTTGCGATTGATCCACTATCTAACTCTCTCTCTGTGTGTGATATCTTGCATTGCATCATATTATTCATTTCATATATATGCTTGATATTGATTGTGTGCCCATACTTGTGTTGAACTAAGAGAGCTTCAAATAACACCTCAACTATTATTTAGAGGAATCAAGAGGAGTTAGTCAAGAGCCCTTTGTTGGCCCAAAAGGTTACACTCTCTATTTGTTTAAGTTTTGATGATAACAAAACACATAGAAGCTATTTGGTACTAATAAGTTGTTTAGAATGAGTTTCAAGTTTGTACTAGTCATGATGGCCTTTTTGCAAGGATAATGGTGCTTAAAGGCAAATGACGCAAGAGGACGTTTTTATAGGAGAGAAAGCTCTAGCTTGGTGTAACGCGGCTCGGAGACTTCTTTTCTTAGTTTTGTTATTTTTAGTTTGTTAAAGGATAGTGTATAATGTTGAAGCTCAATATTCCCCACACACAAGTTCTTGCACATGATTTTCAAAAGATATTTCTCTTTTACATAAAATATTTTTATAAACATATTTTAATACTTACAAACTCTATTTTATATAGTGTACTAAGTTTTGATCAAAAGTATTTTTGAAAATTATTAGATTTTCAAACCATTTTTCAAACAAACTGTTTTTGGCCTGTTGCGGTCGACCGGACGGTCGACCGACCCTGTTTCAGGTCAGAACGGTCGACCGGCGGTCGACCGCGCTTCTGACCATATGGGTGTGTGCATGTGTGCACGTTACCCGGTCGACCGGGGGCGGTCGACTGACGCTATTTCGGTCGACCGAGCTTCGGTCGACCGAAAGCATGTAAGTCTCTGTTTGGGACGGTCGACCGGGGCGGTCGACCGTGGGCTGGCAACGGTTATTTTTTTTGAAAAACCGATCGACAGGCTGGTCGACCGTGAGTTGAGTTTCAGCTAAACGGCTAGTTTTTTAAACATGTTTTAAAACATGCTTTTCTTCTCCAAATGATTTTTAGGGCTGGATTTGGGTCAAATCTTTCCTGATTATTCTAACAGTTTACATTTTAATCCCTACCTTTATCCTATAAATAGGGATGATTAGGTTGAAGAGATCAAAACAATTCTTTGCAAAAGAAATCAAGTTTAAGTATTTTCAAAAGAAGTTTTTGCTCTTAGTTTTTGTGCTCAAAATTCTCTCTTTTCTCTGAAGTTTTTGATTCAAAACTCTTTCAATTTTATTTTCTTTTCCACTTACAAAACTTGAGCTTCAATCCTATACATTATTCTATAGGGTTTTTGTAAGGGAAAAGTTTGTCAAAAGAGGGTTTGTGGTCTTTCATCACCAAGATATTCTTGTATTTGTGGCTTCACTACCTCTGGACTAGAGGAGTGTGATAGAGGAGTTAGGTGCTCCCTTGAGGTTGTAATCTTTGTGGAAATTATAGTGGTTCGAAAATCCTTCTGGGTGAAGGCGGGGACGTAGAGCTGGGTGCTCGAATCTCGAAACAAATCTCAGTGTTTGCGATTGGTTTATTTGTGTTATTTACTTGCTTTTTATTCATTACTATATTGTCGATCACACCCTCACAACAAGATTGCATTGCGCACCTCAAACTCTTATCTAGAGGAATCACGAGGAAGGAGTTCAGAGCCCTTCACGGGGTATTCGGCTTCTAATCTTATTTCGGGTGATCGTTGCATCATATCATTTTAATTTTGTGCATTGATTAGCATTATCACCTATTCACCCCCCTCTAGGTGATTTCAATTGGTATCAGAGATAGGACTCTAGTTTTTGGCTTCACATCCTTAGAGAGATCCTAAAATTTGCTAATCACTATTTTCATATTTTCATTCACACACTAGTAAAGATGGCGATAACATTAAGACCCCTCCCAAATTTGATGGACTCAATTTTTTCATATGAAAAGTTAGGATAACCATTTTTTCTACAATCTCTAGGTAGTCTAGTTGCTAAGTCTTTGACCAAACCTTATAGTAGACCCGAAAGTGAGGAGGACACTTGGTCCGAACTCACCTTCAAGGAATTTGATGGTAATTCAAAAGCTCAAAATGCTCTACTTTTAGCTTTGAATGAGGATGACTTAACACGGGTTATCCATTGCAAATCCGCCTATGAGATTTGGCAACACTTATTGGTCACTCACGAGGGAACATCACAAGTCAAGAGAGCTAAAATAGATCTCTTGCGTTCCCAATATGAAAGTTTTAAAATGCTAGAAGATGAATCGTATGATTACCAAGTTTACTAAGATTACAAATGCTATTTCTTCTCTAGGTGATGAAATAAGCAACGATCAAAAGGTGCGTAAAGTGATTCGTGCTCTTCCTTCATCATGGGAAATCAAAGCTACCACCTTGAAGGAGTTGATTGAAAAAGACGAGATGGAGCTCATAAGTCTTATTGAAATCTTAAGACTCATGAGATAGAGAAGAAGGTTAGAGAAGAAGCGGTACCTCAAAAGAAAAAGTCTATAGCTTTCAAGTCTTCCTCCACCAACTACGATGATGAAGAGGATGAAGAAGATAATGAAGAGCTATCTCTTCTTGTGAAATGTAAAGAGATTGTACCACAAAAATAAGCTCAATTATAAAAGGCGATGGGAAGGGACGGAGGAGAAAAGGATCATATGTTACAACTGTCAGAAACCCTGACACATCATGGCCGATTGTCCAGATTTCAAGAAAAAGATAACCTCCTCCTTGAAGCAAAAGAGGCCGGTTGAAAAGAAGGTGTACAAAGCCACTTGGAATTCGGAAAGTGAATCCGAAGATGAAGTCGACCGACAAATGTGTGTTTCATGGTAAACACACCTAAGGTAACTACCCAACCAATTGATGATGAAAGTGAAATAAGTAGAGAAATGTTAGTACATGCTTTTGTTGAACTTTCAGAAAGTTTTGATGATAAAAAGGAAGAGTGTTAAAAATTGAAAAAGGAAATTGAAATGCTAAAAATCAACTTGCAATTTCTTCAAAAGAAAAGGATGAACTGTCTTCTAATCTTATTTCAACGCAAAGAGATTTTGATGCCTATAGAATTGCTTGTAAAGCTAAATATAATAAAATTGATGAAAATGAGTTTTCCATGTTAAAAACAAAAATCAATGATTTGGGAAATGTTTTAAAAGAATGTGCTTTTACAATACTAAATTAGAAGAAATGTTTTCAAAGAAGCATATGCATACTCCACATGTTAAAAATGATAAAACATCTCATGCCAAAACTTCACTTGTTCATCTGCCAACACATCACATGTCAATCATGTTAAAACTACCCATGCTCACAATTCACATGTTCGTAAACCACATACTCATTATGTTTTTAAATATGGAAGAATTTATAAATGTACTTATTGTGGCCGGAATGGCCATTTAGCTAAATTTTGCTATGATCATATAAATAGTACAAATAATCTTGTGTGGGTTCGAAACGCTAACACTTTAGGACCCAAGAAAATTTGGGTACTAAAATCAAGTCTTAAATCATCTGATATAGGTACACACCAAGACTCCAAGACGTAAGGAGCGGTGGTACCTTGATAGTGGTTGTTCAAGGCATATGACATGGGACATCAATAATTTTACAACCCTATCAAGGTACGTTGAAGGTGGCACCGTCACCTTCGGAGATGACTCCAAGGGCATCATCATCGGTATAGGTAACATTAAGATTGGTGCATCTCCTTTAATTGAAAATGTTGTTCTTGTTGATGGGCTTAAACATAACTTGCTTAGTATTAGTCAACTATGTGATCGTGGTCTCAAAGTTGTGTTTGATGAATCTTCTTGCGAAATTTTTGATTGTAAAACCAATGATTGTATTCTCACTGGATTTCGTGAAGATAATGTCTATATTATTGACATGCTTAATTTGGATTGTTCTACTAAATGTTTAAATGCTTTTGATGTTTCATGGTTATGGCATAGAAGATTAGGACATGCATCTTTTGATCACCTTGCTAGAATTAATTCCAAGTAATTGTGAAGGGTATTCCTTACTTGAAGTTTGAAAAAGATCGCATTTGTGGTGCGTGCCAACTTGGGAAACAAACCAAGTCTTCTTTCAAGCCAATCAAGGATATCATGTCATCTATGCCTTTAGAATTGATTCACATGAATCTTTTTGGACCAACTAAACTAAAAGCTTAAATGAAAATAGATATGTTTTTGTTTTAGTCGATGATTCTCTCGTTTCACTTGGGTTTTCTTTTTGGAGCATAAAGATAAAACTTTTTCGCATTTTAAGATTTTTCGAAAGAGGGTTGAAAAGAAAAGGATTTTCGATTTTACGGATAAGAAGTGATAGAGGTGGTGAGTTTGTTAACCAACTCTTCATGACTTATTGTGATGAAAAGGAATTAAGCATGAATGTCATGTCCTAGAACTCCACAACAAAATAGAGTAGTTGAACGGAAGAATAGAACTCTTCAAGAAATGGCTAGGACTATGATAAGTGAATATGGGCTCCCTCAATACTTATGGTCCGAGCCGTAAACACCGCATGCTACATATCAAACCGTATTTATTTGTGTAAAAATACTTTCAAAACCTCTTTTGAAATTTATCATTCAAGAAAACCAAATGTTTCATACTTTAAAGTTTTTGGATGCAAGTGTTTTGTTTTGAACACTAAAGATAATTTGGGTAAATTTGATGCTAAGGCTTATGAAGCAATCTTTGTTGGCTATTCTAGTACTAGCAAAGCATATAGAGTGTTCAATAAATCATCCCATACTATTGAAGAATCTATGCATGTTAAATTTGAAGAATCTAATACTATTGTTGAGAATGTTGTAGAGATTGACTCATTAGGTGAAGACATGGAGAAAATTTCCTTGAAGGACTCACCCATCCAAGATGACAAGCAAGAACCTATTGGTGAAGCTCAAAAGGATGAAGTGGAACAATCACAACCACTTCTTAAAGATTGGAGATACGCCTCAAATCATCCCAAAGATCTCATCATAGGTGATGTATCAAAGGGGGTAACCACTCGATCTAAACTCCATGATTTGTGTGGTAATTATGCATTCATATCTCATTTTGAACCCAAAAACATCCTCGAAACTGAGGGTGACTCATATTGGTTGCTAGCTATGCAAGAAGAGCTCAATCAATTTGAGCGCAACCAAGTTTGGCACCTTGTTCCTAGATCCCATGATAGACCAATAATTGGTACTAAGTGGATTTTTAGGATCAAGTTGGATGAGTCAGGAAATGTTATTAGGAATAGAGTTAGGTTAGTGGTCCAAGGTTACACTCAAATTGAAGGAATCGACTTTGAGGAGACCTTTGCACCCGTAGCACGGCTTGAAGCCATACGGATCACACTAGCTTATGCATCTTTTATAAATTTTAAACTTTTTCAAATGGATGTAAAAAGTGCATTTTTAAATGGTTTTATTGATGAGGAAGTTTATGTTGAACAACCTCCCGGTTTTGTGGATCATGTACATCCAAATTATGTTTTCAAACTAGATAAAGCATTGTATGGTTTAAAACAAGCTCCAAGAGCTTGGTATGAAAGGCTTTCAAGTTTTCTTCTTTCAAATGATTTTGTTAAAGGCAAAGTAGACACCACATTATTTACTAAACATGTTGATAGTGACATTCTTATAGTTCAAATATATGTTGATGATATAATCTTTGGTTCTACTAATGAGTTACTTGCAAGGAGTTTGAACAATGCATGAAACGTGAATTTGAGATGTCATTAATGGGTGAATTGAACTATTTTCTTGGACTCCAAATCAAGCAAATGCGTGATGGGATTTTCATATGTCAAGCCAAGTATTCCAAGGAACTCATCAAGAAATTTAGGCTTGAAGACTCAAAAATTTGCAACACTCCCATGGCCACCACTACCAAGCTTGATAAAGATGATCAAGGTAAGTGTGTTGATATAAAATTGTATAGAAGCATGATTGGTAGTTTGTTGTATTTAACGGCTAGTAGGCCAGATATTATGTTTAGTGTGTGTCTTTGTGCTAGATTCCAATCTTGTCCCAAAGAATCTCATTTAATTGCTGTAAAACGCATTATTCGTTATATTAAGGGGACTATTGGAATGGGTCTTTGGTATCCGAAAATTGGAGAATTCTCAATGACGAGTTTTTCGGATGCCGACTATGCGGGTTGTAGAGTGAATAGGAAGAGTACTAGTGGAATATGTCAATTTCTTGGTAATTGTCTTGTTTCATGGTCTTCCAAGAAACAAAATTCGGTAGCCCTCTCAACCGCCGAGACGGAGTATGTTGCGGCGGGGGCTTGTTGTGCTCAAGTCCTTTGGATGAAACATACTCTCCTTGATTATGATTTGCATTATGACCATATAAAAATATTTTGTGATAATACTAGTACTATTCATATGACTAAAAATGCAAATCAACATAGTAAGACCAAACACATTGAGATTCAATATCACTTCCTTAGAGATCATTTTGAGAAGGGTGATATTGATATTGATTATGTTTCTTCCGAATTTTAACTTTCAGATATTTTCACTAAACCACTTGACTTTGATAGATTTTCTTTTATATGTGGTGAACTAAATGTTTGTGTTGTTGAATAAGAAAGTTTTCTTGCTAACATATTCCTTTTTGATGTATGACAAAAGGGGGGAGAAATATGTATGATGGTTTAGTGTTTTATGTTTATGATTTGTTTGTGTATGGTTTTCAAAATTTTCAAAAATTAAAATTTTTTTCTCATAATAAATTGTTTTATACTTATTTAATATAGAATTATTGAGGGGGAGTTTTTTACCTCTCTTTTATATCTTGTGTTATAGCCTATATGTTTTATCATCATCAAAAGGGGGAGATTGTTGGCCCAAAATGTTACACTCTCTATTTGTTTAAGTTTTGATGATAACAAAACACATAGAAGCTATTTGGTACTAATAAGTTGTTTAGAATGAGTTTCAGGTTTGTACTAGTCATGATGGCCTTTTTGCAAGGATAAGGGCACTTAAAGGCAAATGACGCAAGAGGACGTTTTCATAGGAGAGAAGGCTCTAGCTTGGTGTAACGCGGCTCGGAGACTTCTTTTCTTAGTTTTGTTATTTTTAGTTTGTTAAAGGATAGTGTATAGTGTTGAAGCTCAACACACAAGTTCTTGCACATGATTTTCAAAAGATATTTCTCTTTTACATAAAATATTTTTATAAACATATTTAATACTTACAAACTCTATTTTATATAGTGTACCAAGTTTTGATCAAAAGTATTTTTGAAAATTATTAGATTTTCAAAACCATTTTTCAAACAAATTGTTTTTGGCCTGTTGCGGTCGACCGGACGGTCGACCGGCTCTGTTTCAGGTCAGAACAGTCGACCGGGCGGTCGACCGCGCTTCTGACCATTTGGGTGTGTGCATGTGTGCACGTTCCCTAGTCGACCGGGCGGTCGACCGGACCCCATGTCGGTCGACCAAGCTTCGGCCGACTGAAAGCATGTTAGTATCTGTTTGGGACGATCTTCCGGGCGATAGACCGTGGGCTGGCAACGGTTATTTTTTTTAAAAAACTGGTCGACCGGCCGGTCGACCGTGAGTTGAGTTTCAGCCTAAACGGCTAGTTTTTTAAACACGTTTTAAAACGTGCTTTTCTTCTCCAAACGTTTTTTAGGGCTGGATTTGGGTCAAATCTTTCTTGATTATTCATTATAACAGTTTACATTTTAATCCCGACCTTTATCCTATAAATAGGGATGATTAGGGTTGAAGAGATCACAACAATTCTTTGCAAAAGAAATCAATTTAAGTGTTTTCAAAAGAAGTTTTTGCTCTCAGTTTTTGTGCTCAAAATTCTCTCTTTTCTCTGAAGTTTTTGATTCAAAACTCTCTTCAATTTTATTTTCTTTTCCACTTACAAAACTTGAGCTTCAATCCTATACATTATTCTCTAGGGTTTTTATAAGGAAAAAGTTTTTTTTTTTTTGAGAAGGTAAATGTAAATATATCCCAAAAAAAGTTTATCTACAAGTAACCATGTAGCAGCTCCCGTCTGCTGGTAACAAAAGAAAAACCTACCCTATGTTGCTACCCTATGATGTCCACATTACATCACACTTACAAACCCTATCACCCACTGCCCAAAGGCAATACAAGACTTACAATAAGGGTTACAACATACTTACAACCCCTACCACCAAAAGAGGATACAACTCACATCCAGAGTGCCTGGATAGCTGCCACAGCACACATACCTACCTCTTTTTCCGCCTCCCCTTTTTACCAACAGTGTTCCATCCCACAGAATCTACATCCAGGCCACCCTCAGGGAGTGAAGGGGCCGGAACTGGCGCCACCTGATGTTCAGGCCGACCCACACCAGAGTTGCGAACACCCGCATACGGCAGGTCGTTTGCACCCGTATCAGCCTCCCCGACATCAGAGAACCCACCAACATCACACTCCAGGTCATCAGCAGAGTCATCACCTACAGCCTCCAGGTTCTCCCCCCCCCATCCCCCCAACCACAGGGTCAACAGAGGAGGGTGCCACCGGGCAAATAGAGTCTGGATCTGCTGCCAATCCAGATTTATCTGGCAGCAGATCAGCCTCCCCAACACCCCACTCCTCAGGGTCCTCTATCTCCATTTCAAAATTCAAGGCCCCAGCAATAGCACAGACAACCGCTTTAGTCCTATCCCTCTCAGGGCCCGGGACCAAATTCTGCGTAGCTCTGGAAACATCCTGGACCACCTTCGGCGCAGACTTAATCCAATCCTGGATCTCCTTTTCCCCAACATCAGTCAAAATAACCCCGGACCCAGGCACAGGAGCCCTCCGAAAGTGAGGTATATCATCCAGAGGCTCACTCCCCACCATGTTCGCACCTGAGCAAATCTCAGGCCCACCACCATTCCGCGCCTTCTTATCATCAAATACCTTAGTTTTCATCCCCTCAGAACCCTTGCCGCAGCCTCCCTCCACATGCCCAAAAGATTTGCACCTTTTGCAAAATTTGGGAATGAGCTCAGGTATCACCGATTGTTGATATACCTCCCCCGTCGGCAACCTAATTTCCACCTCTGAAATAATATCCTTAGATGCATCCACTTCTACCAATACTCTCGCAAAGGAGATCCTCTCCTTAGACAGAGTCAATTTGTCCGAAGAAATGGGTTTCCCCACCTTGGAAACAATCTTGCCAAGGGCACGAGCGTTCCAACAATCAAGGGGGAGGCCCGGTAACTTGATCCAAATTGGAACCGAAGATACATCCTCTCCCTCGAACCTGAAACATCTCGGCAGACTTTTCAGTATCAAATTACTACCATACGCAAAGTACGGACCACCTTCCAGTACCTTACGCCTATCGTCATCCGATTGGAATTTGAAAACAAACCACCCCGATCGATGTCTCCAGTGAGCACAGTTCACCTTCCATCCCTCTTTCAATTTGCGGACAGCCGTCCAACCAGGAGACTTACCCGCAAATAGCCCCACCAAGCAGTACCCCCATGCTTCCTCAACAACATCCACATCATCTTCTTCTAGCATCACAAGGTCTCCATCAACTTCCCACTCATCGAGCTTAATCCCCATGCCCAAATTGCGATTATCCTTGAAAAGGTTAACCCATGGGGCCTTCGGCATACCCCCCACATCCTTCTCAGGCACCCTAGCAGAAGAATCAATACCCAGATTTCCTCCATCTGCAACCTGGACTGAGTGGGGCATATCAGCAAACACCTGCTGTGCCACCGTATCCCCAACCTTCCTAGACTGAGAGGAGGACAACCCCTGCTGCCCCATCACCTTCCCCACTTCCTCTTTATCATAATCAGACTCAGCAGAAGAAGAAGATTGGTCACACTCCTCCAATTCGTGTCCACTGACCTCATTACCATCCGAAGAAAGCCCTTCGTCTTCAGCAGAATCCACATTAACCTCAGCCGAACCTTGCACCGCCGCATCCTGTAATTCCTCCGCTTCCTTCAGCAAAACAGGGACAGGATCCACCCTAGGTCCACCTCTGATGAACCTCCCAGTTAGATCTCTGGCCGGCCCAGCCCTAGATCTGGAACTGTGATCCCTGGGCGGCCCAACATGCTTCGTTGCCACTTGCTGCTTCTGATTCCGGCCAGAAACAGCAGCAGAAGACTTGGATCCAGCCTTACTGACCTCGGAACCCACCCCCATGGCAGCCCCAAAGCCTGATCTTGTTGCTGGCTTCATCTGATCAATGGCGGGAAAACACCAAACGAGGGAACCAGTCCCTCTCACCTGCCCCCAAAAGGGGGGAAGGAGAACCAAGCTCTGAGACAAGGACCTGCCCAGAGAAGCAGAAGAAGACCAAGAAACAGAGCCCAAGACTTCACAGGAAGCGCCTGGTTGAGATTCCACCATGGGGGGGAGAAATCGCCCAGGGAGAGCAGCTCTCTCTAACTTCCTGACTGAGAGCTCTTTCTTGACTGTGATTGTTAAGGAAAAAGTTTTTCAAAAGAGGGTTTGTGGTCTTTTGATCACCAAGATATTCTTGTATTTGTGGCTCCACTACCTCTGAACTAGAGGAGTGTGATTGAGGAGTTGGGTGCTCCCTTGTGGTTATAATCTTTGTGGAAATTATAGTGGTTCAAAAATCCTTCTGGGTGAAGGCGGGGACGTAGAGCTGGGTGCTCGAACCTCGAAACAAATCTCAGCGTTTGCGATTGGTTTATTTGTGTTATTTACTTGCTTTCTATTCATTACTATATTGTCGATCAATACCCTCACAACAAGATTGCATTGCGCACCTCAAACTCTTATCTAGAGGAATCACGAGAAAGGAGTTCAGAGCCCTTCATAGGGTATTCGCCTTCTAATCTTGTTTCGGGTGATCGTTGCATCATATCATTTTAATTTTGTGCATTGATTAGCATTATCACCTATTCACCCCCCTCTAGATGATTTCACCCTTCACCGGGAATTCGGCTACACTCTTTGGTTACATATAGTGTGTTGCAATTTAGTTTTTAATTCTGCATCATTTGTCATTAGATTAGCCTTACACCTATTCACCTCCCTCTAGGTGTATTTTCAATTGATATCAGAGCCTACACTCTTGATATTAGGTTTAACCACCTAGGAGTGAGATCTTGGTTAGCTAATCTAGTATTTGCATTTGCACACTTATTTATTTACACACACTCATGGATTACCTTGCCCCTCCTATGTTTGATGTTTCTAACATCGATATATGGAAGATTAGCATGAGTGCTTATTTAAAAGCCCTAGGTTTGCATGTCTATCTTGCCACTACCAAGAAAACCTATTTTGATAATGACAAGTACATTGAGGCTAATGCACAAGCCCTAGATGCATTAAAGCAAACATTAAGCAAAGATTATCTTTCTATGATTTCTCATTGTGATTTCGCTTTTGCAGTATGGAACATTTTGACCTTTCCCGCGCTACAAACGATGAACTATGTGGAGAAGGAACCCTTGGTGGATGAGTCCAAGTAAGCTTGCTACATGGTCCAAGGGAATGACTTCCTTGAGGTAAACCCAGAAACTCATTTAGATGATTGTGCTAGTTCAACATGAGATGATATTATGGATGTCCATGCCTTGAATAAAGAACTATCTATTGTATGTGAAAACTTGCCAGAAAAATACAAAGTTTTTGAAAAAGAAAAGTCTTAAATTAAAAGAAAAAATAAAGATTTTTAAAACTTAATATGATTTTACAAGAAAGGGTTGAGATTTCAAGTGAAAGGGATTCCTTGAAAACCAACTTGACCTTGTTTTAAAAAAATAAAATTTTGAAAAATAAAAATGATTGTACTGATGTGTTGAAGAAAAATGAGATTTTTATCTTTAAAACTTAATATTGTTTTAGAAGAGAACAATTCTTTGAAAAACAAAATTGCTTCAAATTCAAAAGAATTGGATTTGATTTCTAATGAAAATAAATCTTTGAAAAATGATTTAAATTCACATGTTTGCCATGCTTCACAATCTAGTGTTTCCATTGCATTCTCTACTTCCTCTTCAATCATTGAAAATGATATATGTATGTTGAAGAAAAATGTAGATTGTTTGGGCTCCACTTTGAGCCAATGTGCCATGAACCACACACGATTAGAATTCATGTTTCGAAAGAAACAAGTTCCACATATATATGCACACTAACCACGACATACACATGCTTCTCATATTCACACACATGACACTATGTATGCTCATGTGTACACTTATACACATTGTGGACGTAAGAGCCACCTTACAAAATTTTGTTATGATAGATTAAATAATTCAAATTTTGCAAATAAATTTATTTCGGTTAGGAAAGGTGCTAACCCCCATGGACCCAATAAGGTATGGATACCAAAAGCCACTCCTATTTTATTTGATGTAGGTGTGGACTCTCATTTGACGTGAGGGTATTGGTGCCTTGATGGTGGATGCATTCCTAGCTAAATGGTGACAATTTTGGATGCATCACTTTCAAAGGAGTTTGGTGGGAGAACCATTATAGTTTGGAGATCTAGAGATTAGCCCTAATGATTTTGCTAACTATCTCTAACTCCTTATTAGTTTACATGTTTTAATATTATTGACTTTTAGCATGTATTGGTTTTCATATCTTTCATGATTATTATGTTAAATGCCATGATAATTAGACTTATATTATACATATGTAGTATTTGAGATACACTCATGTTTATATGGACCATTACTTTTGTGTTCTCACTATTGTTTAACTACTATGAATATGCTAGTTTTAAGACATGTGCATTTACATAATGATCATATTGGTTTTTGTTTACGATTTTGCACTTCATGGTTTTGATTACATATTTAAAAATAGTTTTCATTAAAACTTGTGTATATACTTGTATAACTGGTGAGCCACATTTGATTATTACAAGTTTGTTCTATGCTACTCACTTGTACTCATTAGATGTACTAGTATAGCCTAATTTTGATGATTCTTGCATTTTAACTTGTATTCCCTATTTTGTACATATTTTTATGACAATGTGTTTAGCTTCATGTATACATTAATCTTGCCAAAACTTTAGATATACATGTCTATCCTAGAGTCACTTGCTTTTCGAGTAAGTTTTTACTAATGACTCATTTGTATTTGGGATATATATGTATACTTCTAGTTTAGACAAAACATACATATATCTTAAAGTTTGTATTATTTTGATGAAAATTAAATTTTCACATTTTTCATGTTTTATTTCTTACTTGAAGGACTTCGTACTAGTTTACAAGATTATCATAAAACTAGTTGCGTTATTCTTCATTTTGGTAGAGTTTTCAAATATGTTAAAATTATTTTCAAATCCTATTTTTGAAAACCCCTACCTTCTAAGGGCAGTTGGATGGGCGACCATGCCTTGTATATCTTTATTGAAAATCTTTTAAACATGTGCATGAATAGGGTGGTAGGTATGAATTATACACTTGATTCTCATTATAATTTCAATTGGTATCACAATTGATATGTTTATGTTTGTATACTCATATTTGTATTTTCTATATATGTATGCTTTAAACTTCAATAGTATCAATTTCGATTGGTATTTACATTTTCATATATATATATATATATATGATTTGATTGTGCTTACAATATCTTTATATTTTAAAGTACAAATTATGTTTATGCTAAGTTTGATTTAGTCTTCATTGTCATTTATTTTTTTCAATTGGTAACTTATACAAGCTTATGCATTGTTTTTATTTCATAAGGGGGAGAAATATTAGTGTTTTATCCTTCAATTGTTTTTATTTTCAATTGGTATCTTATCCCACTCTTTATGATGAAAAATACTTTGTTTTAGTATATGCTAACGTTTTCAATATTGGTATCAATAATCTTAAATTGGTATTATTCTCAATTTGGTATCCTTATTGCAAAATGATTTGTGTTTACCTAAATATTTGATTTTTACTTTCAATTGGTATCAAAATTTACAATATATTTCAATTGGCATAAAAAACGTATAATGTTTCACTTTCAATTGGTATCAAAAATTTACAAGATATTTTCAATTGGTATCAAAATAAAATGTTTCACTTTCATTGATATCAAAATTTATTTTGTTGACTTCAAGAAAATTCATAAATTTGTTTTATAAGTGATTTCATAATGTTTTGATATATAACTTTATTTTTTGATTTGTTTTCGCCCCTTTGTTGATGAATTAACAAAAAGGGGGAGAAGTATTTGATGAGCTTATATATGCATGTTTATTTTATTTTCTCATTTATGCAAAAAAGGGGAAAAGAATTTGGTGAGTTTATGCATGTTTATTTCCATTTATGCATATATGTGCTGTTTAGTTTATGCATTTCATTGAATAACTTTATTGTTTATTGCTATGCATAAGTTAAGGGGGAGCTTCTATAAAACTTAACTTTAATCCATGCATATATAACTCTATGAGTTTTGTCATCATCAAAAAGGGAAAAATTGTTGCCCAAAGGCCTATCACTCTAGTTTTGATGATGATTAACTCATGTAGTTATAGTTTACTAATGATCTTGTGCTTAATTAGTTTCAGATATTTGATCAAGATCTTAGTAGATGTCTAGCTTTAACAAGAGAGTTTTAGAGCTAACACATGCAGCTTCAAGAGCTCGAGCATCAAGATCACATCTAGCACTCGGTTGGAGTCAAGCTCATTGGATCGCGTTTGGATCGAGTCAACTTGGAGAAGGAGTTCTATAAGAAGATGTCAGTTTGTTTAGTTTAGTTTGTTTAGATCTTGTGTAAAGATAGTATTAATATGCTCACGTTCACACACACACACACACAAAAAGTTTAAAGTTTATTGGTTTTCAGTTTAACCGGTTTTGGTTTCAGGTCAAAAACATAAATATATATATTACATGTATATTGGATTCTATCCATATATAATATGCTTCAAATTTGTTTCAATATCATATTTTTGTATCCATATGAGTTTTAGAGAAAATGATTTTTCATTTCAAAAATCTAAGTTTTAGAAAATACGGATTTTGTGTTTAAGCAAAATTTCAATATTACAAAAATAGTTCAAATAGTTTGTAATATGTGTTGAATTTAGTCACACATATTTGTTCTTCAAATATTTATAAGAACTAATTTTTGTGGAATTAATATGATTTTATGGGATTTTATTGAAATTAAAAAGACAAGTTTTCTAGACCTATAATCCCAGCCTGACTGCACTGGCGGTCGACCAGATGGTCGTCCGGACCAGGAGTCGGTCGACCGGACCGGTCGACTGATGTGCACGAGACGTGCACAAAGGCCATCCTACTCGGTCGGTCGACCGCGCGATCGACCAGCTGAAAGCACCTAACTCTCGGGTGCTGGCCGGTCGACCGGTCGGTCGACCGATGGTTTGGTCCGGTTGACCGCCCGGTCGATCGGAGGCACAACAGTCAGAAATATGACCGTTGGCCGATAGACCGCCCGGTCAACCGGAAAGGCAAATCTGGCTTTTCCAGATTGCCAACGGCTAGTTTTTGGAATGGGTTATAAATACCCATCCCTTTGGCTGTTTTCATCAAGAATTTTAAGAGCAAAAATTTCTATTTCTCTAAGTATTCTAGTAACAAGTTTTCAAGAGTTTTTGGCCTAAAAGATTTATCTTTTATTTTTTTGAAGGGTTGGAAAAATCAAAGAAAAAGAGAGTCTTTGGGAATTGGTTTTGATCTTCATTTATATTTCTATTTAGAGTTCTTCTTAAGAGTTTTTCTTTTTGATTTGTTTTCCAAACACCTTATTTTTTCTTACACTTGAGCTATCATCTCTATCCTATGTATAGGATCTTGTTTTTGTGGGAAAAAGTATTTGTGGTCTATTGTGATCACCAAGAATTGGTTTGTAGTTTATTGAGACCATCAAGTGTTGTAACCTTTTTGTTTTGAGTTTGTGGGTATCCCTCTTGTGTAGAGGTGTTGTGGAGGAGTGTTGAGTTTGTTGGTATCCCTCTAAGTGTAGAGATGATTGAGGTTAGAGTTTTGGCTTAGTGCCTTATCTCTCTAAGTGTAGAGGTGATTATTGTTTGGCTTAATGCCTTATCCCTCTAAGTATAGAGGTAATTGTTATTGTGCCTTGCCTCTTGTGTAGAGGTTGTTTTATTGGAGAGAGGAGTTGTGTACTCCTAATTTGTATTTGTCAAATCCTCAGTGGAGGTTCCCTGTGTGGGAAGTCCTGTGTGGACGTATAGTAAAAATCCTTCTATGTGAAAGCGGGGACATAGAGCAGTGGCTTGAACCTCGAAACATATCTCGGTGTTTGCGATTGATCCACTATCTCTAACTCTCTCTCTTATATCTTGCATTGCATCATATTGTTCATTTCATATATATGCTTGATATTGATTGTGTGCTCATATTTGTGTTTAGCTAAGAGAGCTTCAAATAGCACCTCGACTCTTATTTAGAGGAATCTAGAGGAGTTAGTCCAGAGTTCTTCACAAAAAATTCTACACTCTTTGGTTACACATAGTGTGTTGCAATTTAGTTTTTAATTCCGCATCATTTGTCATTTGATTAGCCATACACCTATTCACCTCCCTCTAGGTGTATCTTCATCTAATAGCATCTACAAAGTCTTTCTCTTATAAGAGCCATTGATGGCTCATGATGATGGATTCTAACATCAAACTTGCTAATTTGCTAACCAAGCTTACTCTCTCTTATTTCATGCTTGCTTATAATGATTTTGATGATCTAAGATTTGTATTAGTGTGCTATTGATGTATGTTTTGTACGTGAGGAATCATCTTATGTGCCATGCTCTGTGTTGCTTCTTGAAGCCAAGGACTAGTGATGGCCAAGTATCCTTGTGAGGCAACTATCACTAAGAGGTTAGCATGATTAGTGTAGCATTTAGTAGTTAGTTGCCATGAATCTTCTTCTCTTTTTATTTTATTTTCAAACCCTTTCTTCAACATAAAAATACTATTTTTATTTCATGTTATTTTCATCCCTTATTTCTTCTACTACTTCTTTTCTTTCATTTTGTTTTTAAAACCATTTTTGGAAAACATCTTCTTATTTCATTTTCTTTTCTTTTATTTCTATTTTCTTGTTTGCTTCTACCAATTCACAATCACTTCTTATTTGTTTTTCAAATCGTGATTTTCATCACTTTCTTCACTTATCACTTTTGGATTTCTTTCCTTTTTCTTTTCTCATTCTCTAACAAAAAAGAATCTGTTAACAACCAATGTGAATAAAAATTGTTAATGCTTCTATCGCCTCCTGTCCCTGTGGATTTGATTCGTTGAGCCAATGCTACAACAGAAGTATCAAGAAAATATCAGCACACAAGCTTTTATGTTGATTTCAATAAACATACATTTTCGAGTGCTTGTTTCGCCCCGATCAAAAAATGGTGCCGTTGCCCCGATCATTAATGCAGTATTTTACGTTAACACATTTTGATGTGCAGGTTAATTTTTGCAGAAACTGAACATTGCAGAACTTTCCTTTTGCTTGCATGTCTTGCTCTAAAAAGTAGGGACCCTGCTTCCATGATTGTGCCACGAAAACCTAAGAAAAGCCGTGGAAACGCGCTTTTGTGCGGCATTTAGACTTCATCTTTTGCAGGGTTCTTGCAAGTTGCATATATTAATATATTCTGCTACTAATTTTCTGCTTTGATTGCCTACACACTGTAATAATTAAAGAACTAAAATATGGTACTTGGATGCTTTTAAAATGGTTAGATATTTGCATTTAGGCACGTGTCAATTCAATTCCTATATACTTTATTTTGTTCTGCTGTTGTGATCTGGACTGAGTGTACATATGGCATTGCATATAGTATAAGACAAACACGTGGGTGATTTACTCGCTTTGTGTTATATTCTTGTTTATATTGCACACTTGCACGAATTGAAATTAAGAGCAAAACCCAATACAAGATAAAGTGGGAATTTCATCACCCTGCTTTAGCCCCAAAACCACCTCCCCACTCACACAACCCAAGCCCTAATAAAAATTCATAGAAATCTGCCCCTAGGGACATCTCGGACTCATTAAGAGATTGACAGAGAGTGGAACTTGTTTTGCATCTTACTCTTGTAAAATTAGTGTCTAAGTTTGGGGATTAAGAGGTTACACCTCGAAGATACCGTGGTTTGGCGTAATTAAGGCCCGTTGCTTACGAATGGATACCTCCCACTGTATTTTGCCCTACCTGGCTGATTAGCTTGTGGTAGGATTCATACCACAACGTCCCCCAGGTAATCGACTTGTTAGGAGTCGTCTAGGTCTAAGTCAACCTTAGTATAGGCTTGATTTTAAAATTTCTTTTCTTTTTGTTTGTTGCTAGCTTTTTCTTTTTTTGTTTGTGATTGTTTACGAAATGAAATTCAATAACAACAATTTTTTCAATCCCAATATGAATTCATATTTCACACCGACCTCATTTGACTCGGATAATTCCAACCTGACTTTGTATAACATGAACCAATCGAATAGGTCGGATTGGATTTCTCCGACTCAGTATAACCCATATCCCTATTCTAATGACTATAGTTTTTAAAATAATTTTCACTCTTCACAGGGTCAATGGGGATTAACTTCCCTGAGTAAAATTTTCAACCACCTTGTCCATAATTTTCACAAGTTCCACAATATTCATTCCTTAATTTTGCTTCCAACACTCTTTTTTTAGAACAACACATAGAAGAAAAATCTGAGTTAGAAAAGAGTATAGAAGCCAACATGCAAGAGGCCGAGTGATAATTTCAAAAAAATGTTGGCCTCTCCAATTTCACAATATTTTCAAGAGTCTTATTCAGTCGCACCTCTTCAAAATGATCAAACATCCAGCTTGGAATTGAATGAGGAACTCGTGCGTGAGTCCAAGTGACAATCTCAAAATTTGTTAGGCTCACAATCTTCATAATTTTTCCAAAACCAAGATTCTTACACTCAATTTCTAGAATATCCACTACAAGAAAAATCATATCTAGAAAAGAGTATAAAAATCTTGTAGGAGTCCGTACTTTAATTTTAAAAATCTTCTGCCTAGCCTATCAATAGGTTAGAAGCACAACTGATTTAATTTGTCAATATTTATAGGAATGAGGAAACTCTCTCTTATCAGCCTTTTAATAATTCAGATATCTCTAACTCTATAGATTTGACCCAGGACTTTTGTTATTTTTAGAAACTAAGATTCAATTTCAGCACACCCATTTGAAGTTGGCCAACATAAAATTCTTGAGAATCACATTGACATGTTGGCAAGTTACCCCTTTTCTGAGATTGGAATAGAGAATGAATGGGATCCTAAAACTCAACTTGGTAATTCAATTCCACTTTCTGATTTAATAATGACTCTGGTGTCTTTACCTGATTTCAATCCTTTTTCTGAGTCAATATATTAGATCCTGTGCCAATCCATCATGAAATTTGAATCATCAATCTTTTATGATTAATAAATTGAACTACCAATTTCACACTTTAAAATATTCCATTGACAAATTTACAATTCTTGTTTTTATGAAATTGAATTCGAAGAAAAATGTAACCCAGATTCACATATTTGTGATCCAGCTAAAATTTTCAAATTCATATCGACTCTTGTTTTGCTACGCGATTTGAGCAACATTTTAGAATCAGTTTTATTTTCATACCTGTCATTCTTGGACTGGAATCACCAACTTTAGAAAGTCACATTTTATTAGGGGAAAATGAATGTGGACTTGAGTTTCAACTTCTTGATTTGTACCCTATTCCTAAACCAATTATGATTCCAGAGCCTTCACTTCACTTAAGTCATATTCCTGAGTCGATATTAGTTCCTATACGTCCTCAGTCCAAATTCAGTTATTCCATTATTTCACACTCCATTCTGGGATAAAGGTGCTGATAAAATTGATTCTGAAACTATCTGAAAATTTAGAAATTAGATAGGGTAAAATTATTAATAAAAATCATTCATATATACATTATTTTAGTGGATTGTATTATAGAAGTCTCTGGTGGGTTCCTCCGAACTCCACACAAATTAGATTGGGCCGCATTTCATGGATCAATCAGACTACCACCGGAACTACCACCTTGAGGTAATTTTTTTCTTCCCTCTCTACTTGTTTCATGCATACATACATTCACGAAGCATTGAGGACAATACATGAGATAAGTGTGGGGGAGGGTCAACTAATGTAGAGTTTTTATATTTTCTTTATTTTTCATTTTTTAGAATATTCTTAGAATTTTCCCTTTATACAAAATTTTTTCCTTTTCTTTAAAAAATGTTTTGAAATAAGAGACAAAGTTTTGATCATTTTTAAGAAAATTAAGATGATCTTAGAAACTAAGGAAGCCTTAAATTATGTCATTTTAAACCTAGTCGAAATAATGGATCTTGTTTAAGATTATATGCTAAGTAAGGCAAAGTAAGATAAATTGGAGAGAAAATTTTATCTGAAATTTTTTGTCTTAGATAGTATGAAATTCACACTTACATATTTTTGGAATGAAAACAAAGACCTAAAATGTCATAAAGCAAAAATAAACGAAAAGAAAAAAATATATTGTATACATGAATAAAAAATCACTTATTAAAGCTGAATAACTATGCCTCAAGAAGCATGATTATTCACGCCTAAAGGTGGTCATAAGAAACAAATAATCCCTCTTAGTTTTGTGGCCTTGTTTACTTGAGTTCTTAAACCCAAGGGATATTTTCTAATCTAGTTCCCTAAGACCGTCTGGTCTGAGAGTCATCGGTTAAAGGTTCACTACCCGGATAAACTAGAAAGCATAAGAAAACTAAAAGGAGGAAAAAAAGGAAGAAATATATTATATATATATATATATATATATATATATATATATATATATATATATATATATATATATATATATATATAAATGGCTTGATGGTTGATCATACATATATTTTGTATTCTTTTCATTACACTCCTACATTTATCGTGTAATAAATCTGCTAATTTCCTTGTCTTAAATATCTATTTTGCAGAAGATAATAATGAAGAAAAAGAGGATTAAACTAAATAAATATCAGTTAAAATCAGATTTAACTGGATCTATTTGGTAAGCTGAGGATGATCCCAGATCTAGTTAGAACAAATCAAGGATTGAGGCAAATGTTCAACTGAAGATCAGAGCAAATCAAAAAGATAACACCAAATGGAAACCGATAAAATTCAGATTTTTATAAATCCATTTTGGTTAGTTAAAAATCAACTGAGGATAATGTCAAATACAGAGAGATAAATGGATAGAGAGAAGATCAACAGATGAGATGAAGCAAGTTTGACTCAGATTCTAACTGGATACATTTAAGTATTTGAATCATAACTTTCGTTTCCGAATCTCAAATCTGATGATTCAAGATGATCTAGAAAGAAGACTTATAGGGCTACAACTCTTATGTTGATCACTATTTCTAATTCTGTCATTTGATAAGTGATATTTAGCAATCAACACGCCAACAAACTGCAGACCAGAACTGAATATCCACATCAAATTAAGTTTGGAGATAAGGGGAGGATTCAAATTCAGAAATAGCAAGCTTTTCCTATCTTCATACTCCTCTAACTTTTACATTTCTTCTATAAATACCTGCCAATCTCAAAGGCAAGGGAGGACGATCATGCAGAGATAGGATTTAGTCCAGTTTTTCATTATTTGTAGTGTAGGTTTTTGTTTTCTTTTTATGTAATTTTAATTTCTTTGTAAGCTTAGGTTAGATTGAGATTCATGTAAGTAAGAGAGAGAGGCTTATGTTGATATTGAAATCGATGTACCTCCTCCTTTCTTCCATCGTTTCTGCAAGCAATAAAAGGTAACTTTTTTTTGTTTGTCTTTACTTTTGTTTCCTTCCTTTTCTTTATACTTTTCTTCTTTTTGGTTATGATGAGCATTCAAGTGAATCTAGAAGCATCAGTATAACAATGTTTGTGTGAGTGCCAACGATATTTCATGATGATGTTCTCGTCCTCAAGACTCCGTACCATTTCATTCTTGTTCGTCTTGATAATGTAATGCGAATGGGGACTGAGCTCGATCTTATGGCTTATGCGTTGAATGCCTCCGAAGCAAGGTAGAACATGCAAGGGTTCCAGGTAAGCCATCAACCAAAGGAGGTAAGTATTTCTTTAATCTTTTCTTTCTTTTCTTTTATTTCTTTAGTTTAGACCAACAACAACACCCACTTCTTTTATCATTCCTTTTTCATTTCTTTTTACATATCCAATTCTGGTTTCTCCATCTTTCGAATCTCTTCTGCCTAACTTCATTGTAATTTATTTTTCTTTTCTTTTTAAGAACTAAAAGAAGAACTTTAACCATTCTTTGTAACATAAAAGAGAATTTACTAAAAAGCTTCCATCGCTAGTCCCTCCTTGTGGATCACGACCCGCATAGCCATTTACTATTGCGGTAGAATTGAGCATCTTGCACTCTTTAATCTTAAAATCTAAAATACTGTATTTTGTGTGCAGGTTTTAACTCAATCAAATTTTGGCGCCGTTGCCGGGGAGGGAAGGTAAGTTACTCTCTTTAAAAGTTTACATTTTTGATTAACTTTCTTCTTTATTTTTTGTACAGATTTAACAACAAGGAATTCTTGCTGTAGTGGACACATAAGTGGCCTTAGACTCTGCTCAAGAAAGCAGAGACAAGAAGCCCTCAGATTTGCTACATTCCAGTGGCAAAACTGAGTGAACTACTAACATGTATTTTTGCAGGTTGGCTGAATTGAAAATCTGAATTTTTGTAGCATTTATCTCCTTGTTTGACACACTGTATATATATTTCTAACACAAAGTAAAAAGTTGATTGTAAATGCTAAAAATGATTTAGACTTTGCATTTAGGCACGTATCTACTTCATTTCATTTTCTATTTACTGTTGAAGAGTGCTGGAGCCAAGGTATGTGTGCATAGCATTTAGTATAAGGTTTATTCTTGTATGAAATATTGCTTGAATGTTACTTTTTTCTATATACTTGTACACTGCACTAAATTGCCTTAAGGGCTTGTCCTATAAACAAGATAAGGTGGGGGGAAGTCATTACCCTCCCTTAGGCCACAAACAATCTCCTCACTCACTAACCCAAGCCTAACTAAAAATGAGTAGACATTGGCCCTAGGGACATCTCGGACTCAATTAGGAGATTATCCTAAGGGGAAAGGTGTTGGAATTTGACTCCTGTCAAATCAGTGTTTAGGAAGGGGATTAAGGGCCGAAAGCCTGAAGGTTGGTGGTTACTTAATTAAGGAACGTCTTTGACGGATAACCTCCCACCAATCTTGCCCTGACCTGGCTGATTAGCTTGTGGTCAAAGTCTGCATTATACTTCTTATGGACAGTCTAACCAGTTAGGAGTGTCTAGGTCAAAGGTCTACCCTAACTTAGGTTAGAATTTTTTCTTTTTTGTTTGCTTATTTGTTTGTTTGTTTGTGTTTTATTGTGTGATATGGCTTATAACAACATTTTTTTTAATTTTAATGGTAATCCATATTACACACCAACCTCTTTTTCGGATATTACCAACCCGGCATATCATAACTTTAACCAACATAGTTTGCCGGATTAATCTTATCCGAATCAATATAACCCATGCCCCCAATCTTATAACCATAATTTTCAGAATAATTTCAACTCTTCATAGAGTCAATGGGGATTCACCTTCCCCGAGTTCAATTTTCAACCAACTCGTCCTCCTTATCCACCCTGTCCACAATATTTTCAAGATTCATACTCAGTTCCACCAGTCCAAAATAGAAAACCATCAATTTTGGAAATGAGTATGTGTGAGTCCAAACAACAATCATAAAATCTGATGGACTCACAATTTCACCATCAATTCCAAAACAACACTTCATCTTTTCAAGACCAATCACAACAAAACGATGAACCAATCAACTATGAAAAGATGCTTGAAGTTATGACTCAGGCTCAAAACGCTCGTAATCATGACATAGATATGATGGTCCAAACTCTACGTTCTCACCGTTTGACCAGTTCTGATGTCGCTACCCATTCTGTTAGAACCGAAGAGTCGTGTTGTTTTGGAAAACAAGGTTCCATTCAGTACAATCATTTGAACTTGCCCAAACTCCAAATTTTGAAAGTGACATTGACCGTTTGGTAAGTTATTCCTTTCCTGAAATTGAACTTGAGAATGATTATAATCATGAACCTCAACTTAGTGATTCAATTCTATTTCCTGATTCAATTATGACTCTGGTGTCTTCACCTTATTTCAATCTTTTTCTCGAGTCAACATTGGATCCTGTGCCAATTCATAATGAAATTGATTCGTATATTTGATGATCATCATATTGAACTTGACCAATTTCATACTTTTGAAAGTCCCATTGACAAATTGGCAAGTTCTCATTTTTATGAAATTGAACTCAATGAGAAATGTGACCAAGATTCTCAATTTTGCGATCCAGTTCAAATTCTCAAATCAATATTGACTCCTATTTTGTTACCCGACTTGAGTAATATTTTAGAGTCAGTTTTGATTCCCACACCTGTCATTCTTGAACTTGAATCACCAATATTAAGTCACATTCCATTGTGGGGAAATGAATGTGGACTTGAGTTTCAACTTCTTGATTTGGACCAACTTCCTGAACCAATCTCGACTCCTTTACCTTTGCTTGACTTAAGTCATTTTTCTGAGTCGGTATTAGTTCCCGCACTTCCTAAGTCCAAGTCAATCATTCTATCTTTTCACACTCCGTTTTGAGACAAGGTGGTTGACAAAATTGACTCCGAAATTAATTATGAAATTTGGAAATTAGATGGGTTCAAATTTTTAATAAAAATCCTTCATGTATACATCATTTAAGTGGGTTATATTAGAGAGATTTCTGGCGGGTTCCTCCGAACTCCATGCAAAGTCGATTGGGCCGCATTTCATGGACCAATCAGACCACCACCGGAACCACCACCTTAAGGTAGTATTTTCCTTCCCTGTCTTCTTCATGCATCTATGTATTAATTTATACATTGAGGACAATGTATGAGATAGGTGTGGGGGAGGGTTCTAACATAACATAGGTTTTTCTTTTTATTAAATTTTTTTTTTAACATTTTCTTTACTTTTAAAAACTTTTTGAAAATAGAAACAATATTTTGACATATTTTTTTGTAAGAAATTAAGTCAATTTTAAGGAATAGGAAAATCAAAATTAGGATTTCTTAAACTTGGTCAAAATAAGATTATTTGTTTGATTTTTAGGGTTAGGAAGATAATTTGTCAAAGTAATTTAGTCTTAATCTTTACCTTAATGAAATATGCACACTTCAACACTTACACACTTAGGGTTCAAAAACAAAGATTCTTACGCCTTATAAAAAAATAAAAAAAGAAAAAAAATAAAAGATAAACAAATCTAATTATTGATTGCTAGGTGCTTTGGCCTAAGCAAGCCTTAGTATTTATGCGAAAGATGATTAGATAAGTTTGAGAAAAAATATATATATATAAAAATCTTCTGATTAAGCTGGGTATTTGTGCCTAATAAAACATAAGTATTCACGCCTAAAAGTGGTTCAAATAATAAAATCCTTAGTTTTGTGGCCTTGTTTGCTCGAGTCTTTTAGTCCTTGGGGTGTTTTCTCATCCGGTGCCCTAAGACCGTTTGGTTTGGGAGTCATCGATTAAAGGCTCGTTACCTGGGCAGATTAGAAAGCCTAATATAACTAAGGAATAATACCACCAAAAATATATATATAAATAAATAAGGTATAAGAGTTAGAGTTAATGAACCCTTAGTCAAAATTTTCACGATCACAAGGTGCATATGACTTAGGGTAAAGTAATAGACTAGATGAGAAGTACAATTTAACTCCTTACTTTGATTGATAACAAATTTTTGAATAGAGACTAAGTTTAGGAATGAAAAATTCAGTTTTTCTATAACTTATAGATTACTTAAATCTTACAATAATATTTCAAATATTTTTTTTCAAAATGTGTTTTCAAAATATTAACATTTTTCTCTTTCTTTATGGATTTTGTGGGTGCAATCCACTGAAAACCCTCATGAGACAAAACTCGTCCTCTATGGGTAACCTAGAGGTTTAACGGCTTGTTGCACAAGCCCAGTGCAATCGTGTGACCTGCAAAAGAGGTCTAATAATCTTTAGTTTAGTTTTGTTGTTTTGCTCGAGGACGAGCAAAAGATAGGTGTGGGGGTGTGATTATACATATATTTTGTATTCTTTTCATTACACTCCTACATTTATCGTGTAATAAATATGCTAATTTTCTTATCTTAAATATCTATTTTGCAAAAGATAATAATGAAGAAAAAGAGGATTAAACTAAATAAACATCAGTTAAAATCAGATTTAACTGGATCTATTTGGTTAGCTGAGGATGATCCCAGATCTAGTTAGAACAAATCAAGGATTGGGGCAAATGTTCAACTGAAGATCAGAGCAAATCAAAAAGATAACACCAAATGGAAACCGATAAAATTCAGATTTTTATAAATCCATTTTGGTTAGTTAAAGATCAACTGAGGATAATATCAAATACAGAGAGATAAATGGATAGAGAGAAGATCAACAGATGAGATGAAGCAAGTTTGACTCAGATTCTAACTGGATACATTTAAGTATTTGAATCATAACTTTCGTTTCCGAATCTCAAATCTGATGATTCAAGATGATCTAGAAAGAAGACTTATAGGGCTACAACTCTTATGTTGATCACTATTTCTAATTCTGTCATTTGATAAGTGATATTTAGCAATCAACACGCCAACAAACTGCAGACCAGAACTGAATATCCACATCAAATCAAGTTTGGAGATAAGGGGAGGATTCAAATTCAGAAATAGCCAGCTTTTCCTATCTTCATACTCCTCTAACCTCTGCATTTCTTCTATAAATACCTACAATCTCAAACGCAAGGAGGACGACCATGCAGAGATAGGATTTAGTCCAGTTTCTCATTCTTTGTAGTGTAGTTTTTTGTTTTCTTTTTATGTAATTTTAATTTCTTTGTAAGCTTAGGTTAGATTGAGATTCATGTAAGTAAGAGAGAGAGGCTTATATTGAGAGTAACACCAATGTACCTCCTCCTTTTTTCCATCGTTTCTGCAAGCAATAAAAGGTAACTTTTTTTTTATGTTTGTCTTTACTTTTGTTTCCTTCCTCTTCTTTCTACTTTTCTTCTTTTTGGTTATGATGAGCATTCAAGTGAATCTAGAAGCATCAGTATAACAATGTTTGTGTGAGTGCCAACGATATTTCATGATGATGTTCTCCTCCTCAAGGCTCCGTATCATTTCATTCTTGTTCGTCTTGATGATGTAATGCGAATGGGGACTGAGCTCGATCTTATGGCTTATGCGTTGAACGCTTCCGAAGCAAGGTAGAACATGCAAGGGTTCCAGGTAAGTCATCAACCAAAGGAGGTAAGTATTTCTTTAATCTTTTCTTTCTTTTCTTTTATTTTTTTAGTTTAGACCAACACCAACAACACCCACTTCTTTTATCGCTCCTTTTTCATTTCTTCGTACATATCCAATTCTGGTTTCTCCATCTTCCGAATCTCTCACTTTCTGCCTAACTTTATTGTAATTTATTTTTCTTTTCTTTTTAAGAACTAAAAGAAGAACTTTAACCATTCTTTGTAACATAAAAGAGAACTTACTAAAAAGCTTCCATCGCTAGTCCTTCCTTGTGGATCATGACCCGCATAGCCACTTGCTATTATGGTAGAATTGAGCATCTTGCACTCTTTATTCTTAAAATCTGAAATACTGTATTTTGTGTGCAGGTTTTAACTTAATCAATGGTTGGAGTTGAAATCCCAAAAATCTTCACTATAACAATGTGCATATTATCTAGGTTTTATGAAGGATAAAATATTCAATCTAATTTTAAATTCTTACCTAAATTGAAGAAAGACCTTGCATATAGATTAAGGAAGAATAATTTTTGGTAGACTTATGACTTTAGATGGCTTATATTTTTGCAAAAATATTTCGTAAACTTGTCTTTCTTTTAAAATGTATTTTCAAAATAGTAACATTTGTCTTCTTTCATTATGAATTTTGTGGGTGCAATCCGCTGAAACCCTCAGGAGACAACACTCCTCCTCTAGGAGTAACATAGAGGTTTAACGACTTATTGCAGCGCTCAGTGCAATCGCGTCACCTGTGAAAGTAGTGTAATAACATTCTTAGCTTAGTTTTTCTTTCTCTTATTTTGCTCGAGATGAGCAAAAAGATAAGTGTGGGTTGTGATTAGTCTATAATTCTACATTATTACATAGTATTTTCCTACTGATTTATAAATAAAATAATGTTTCTCACCCGTGTTTTAGTTTATTTTGCAGATTATCAAGAGTCTAGGGGCAAAGGAGTAATAAAAGCTTAATACCCACTTTGGATAATTAAACTAGATTTCTTGGAGGCCAAGCTAGAAAGCTTCCATAAGATGCATTGGATCCCATATTTGAAGACGTATTTGGAGAAATACACGTCCAAATATTACAAAACCAGATGCATATAGAAGGTGCTAGAAGTCAGATGAGCCACCTGACCAAAATTCAGGACAATTGGCCCAATTAGTGCCGTGTTTCCTCCAGGCTGCCACGGCTTTTTAGTGGGTCCACGTGTCAATTTTTAACCTGTGGCTTTGTCTCACCTTTCAGATCCTTCCAGTGCCTATAAATATTGCATTTATGGACCTGAGATGGGAGGATGGAGAGCAGTAGCTAGAATTTATCGCTTTTTGTATAGTGAAGTGTAGGTGTTCTTTTCTTCTTCTTTCTTTTGTATTTTATTTCCTTCTAGATTTATATAATAGGGCAGAGATGATTCAAAGAGAGAAAGAGAGAGAGATTGATGTAAGAGATGGTGACAATCTATGTAATCTTCCTCCTTTCTTAAATGGTTTCTTCTCTAGCCTCTAACATGACTAGCTATCTTTCATCTCATGACAATCTAACTACTAACCATTAATCATCTAAGCTCTTCTTGATAATCCATATAAATCTAATAGCATCTATAAGGTCTTGCTCTTACAAGAACCATTGATGGCTCATGATGATGGATTCTAACATCTAACTTGCTAACTTGCTAACCAATCTAGCTCTCACTTATTTCATGCTTGTTTCTAATAGTTTTGATGATCTAAGATTTGTATTAGCTTGGTCTTGATGCAATTTTTGTATGTGAGGAACCATCTTATATGTCATGCTTTGTATTGCTTCTTGAAGTAAGGACTAGTGATGGCCAAGAATCTATGTGAGGCAACTATTACTAAGAGGTTAGTATGATTAGCGGAGCATTTAGTAGTTAGTTGCCATGGATCTTCTTCTCTTTTTATTTTGTTTTTAAACCTTTTCTTTATATTATTTTTATTTCATGTTGTTTTCATCTCCTATTTCTTCTTTTATTTTGTTTTTAATACCATTTTCCCAAAACCTCTTCTTATTTCATTTTCTTTTATTCTATTGCTATTTTCTTGTTGCCACCGATTCACAATCACTTCTTATTTGTTTTTCACATCATCATTTTCGTCGCCTTTTTCATTTATCACTTCTGAATTTCTTTTCTTTTTCTTTTCTCATTCTTTAACAAAGAAGAACTTGTTAACAACTGATGTGAATAAAAACTGTTAATGCTTCTATCGCCTCCCGTCTTTACGGATTCGACCCATTGAGCCAATGCGATAACGGAAGTATTGAGGGAATATTAGCACACAAGCTTTTACGTTGATTTCAATAAACACACATTTTTGAGTGCTTATTTCGTCCCCGGCAACAACACCATTTTTTTGTCGGGGCGAAACAAGCACTCGAAAATGTGTGTTTATTGAAATCAACATAAAAACTTGTATGTTAATATTCCCTCGATACTTTCGTTATAGCATTGGCTCAATGGGTCGAATCCACAGGGACGGGAGGCGGTGAAGCATTAACAGTTTTTATTCACGTCGGTTGTTAACAAGTTCTTTTTTGTTAAAAAATAAGAAAGGAAAAGAAAAGAAATTCAGAAGTGATAAGTAGAGAAGGCGATGAAAACGACAATGTGAAAAATAAATAAGAAATGATTGTCAATCGGTGAAAGCAAATAAGAAAATAGAAATAAAATAAAAAAATAAGAAGAGGTAATGGGATATTGGTTTTAAAAACAAAAGAAAAGAAAAAAAGTAGAAGAAATAGGAGATGAAAACAACATGAAATAATAATAGTATTTTTATGTTGAAGAAAATGTTTGAAAAGAAAATAAAAAGAGAAGAAGATCCATGGCAACTAACTACTAAATGCTCCGCTAATCATGCTAACCTCTTAGTAATAGTTGCCTGACATAGATTCTTAGCCATCACTAGTCCTCGGCTTCAAGAAGCAATACAAAGCATTGTTGGCCCAAAGGCCTTCCACTCTAGTTTTGATGATGATTAACTCATGTAGTTATGTGTACTAATAATCTTGTGATTTTAGTTTCAGATCATTAATCAAGTTATTGGTTGGTGATTAGCTTCAACAAGATGATTTGGAAGCTTTCACATGTTGATTCAAGAGCCCGAGCGTCAAAGATCACATATAGCACTTGCTCGGTGGATCATGGAGTTTTGGATCGAGTCGGCTTGGAGATTGCGCTCTACAAGAAGACATCGGTACCATAGTTTAGTTTTGTGTTTAGATCCAAATTGTAAAGATTAGAATAGTATGATAAGCTCAAGTTCACAACACACACGTTTCATGTTTTGGTTTTCGGTTTTTGGTTTAACTGATCTTGGTTTGCATGAATAGATATTATATCAAAACAAGTTTACATGATTTAATGTATATTAGATTTATTCTATATACATGCATGCTTCAACTACTTAGACAAACTTACTTTGATATACCTATTTCATGTGTTTTAGGTTTTGTGTTTTAACAAAACTTATTTTTTGAATTAAAGACAAAAACTATGATATATATATGTTTCATGTATATTGGATATTTATCCATATGCATCATACTTCAAAGTGTTTAAATATCATGTTTTTGTATTTGGGAGAGTTTTGGACAAAACGTATTTTCTATTCAAAATCCAAGTTTTAGAAAATACAGTTTTTGGTTTTTGGTAAAAATGATAAGACACAAAAATAGTTCATATTGATTGATATTTGAGCTAAACTTTTTGCCACATGTTTATATATCAATACAAAATGATAAAACTATTTTTGGTGATTTTTAGGAGTGTTAAAAGATTTTTCAAAATATTTTTAAACTATTTTTTCTGATCCTGTTTTCTGTTCCAGGCTTCAACCAGTCGACTAGTCTTCTGACCAAGTCGACTTGGCATGAAGTCGGTCGACCGGGTCGGTCGACCGACGTGCACAGATCTGTGCACGTTTGGCAGACACAGGACGGTCGACCGTCAGGGTCGACCGGGTCTGAGAGCAGAGCTCTCTGTTTGTTTCGGTCGACCTGGGCGGTCGACCGGTAGCTGCCAACGGGCAGAATTTGACCGTTGGACGGTCGACCGGCCGGTCGACCGGCAGTTCATTTTTGGCAGTTTCAGCTGCCAACGGCTATATTTTTCTGGGGTCTATAAATACCCCATTGGAAAGAGTTTTTCTCTAAGATTTTTTATGCGAATTTTTCCCTACTCTCTGGTATTTTCACAGCAATCAAAAGAAGTTTTTGGACTTGAATTGAACAATCTATTTGGTATTTTTGCTAGGGTTTGGAAAATCAAAGAAAGGGTTTTGGGAAAAGATTTTGATTGAACTTCTCTATCTTAGTTTCAGTTTTTCCCAAGGATTTTTCTTTGTGATTTTAATTTCCATCCCATTGGTTTTCTCCACACTTGAGCTAAAATATACTATCTCATTCTATAGGATCTTTGTGTGAGAGAAAAATTGTTTGTGGTTGTTTCTTAGACCACCAAGTTGTAAACCCAATTTTTACTTGGCTTTGTGCCTTTGGGTTGTATCCCTCAAGTTGTGAGGTGATCCTTGTGTTACTTGGTGCTAATCCCTCAAGTTGTGAGGTGATTGTTTTGTTGGATTGGAGCTTGCCTCAAGGAGGAGGTTGTGATTTTAAAGAGAGGAGTTGGGTACTGCTTGTGAGAGTTCTTTGTGGACTTGCTAGTGGATTAGAAATCCTTCGTGTGTCGAAGGCGGGGATGTAGAGCTGGGTGCTCGAACCTCGAAACATATCTCGTTGTTTGCGCTTGATCCATTGACTCTCTCTATCTCTCTCTTTACTTTGTGCCTTGCAACTATTCATATTGTGCATTCATAATTGCTTGGCTTGGTTGTGTGTGCATCACTTGTTGATTGCACTTGAGTGTATTGCATTAAGTTTTTAAATTCCGCATTGAGTTCATAGATTAGCTATATCACCTATTCACCCCCCCTCTAGGTGATTTTCAATTGGTATCCGAGCCTACGCTCCTGATATTTAGGTTTAACCACCTAGGAGTGAGATCTTGGTTTGCTAATCTTCATTTGCATTGTTCATTTGCACACATATAGTTGCACTCATGGGTAGCCCTCCTATGTTTGACCATTTTAGACTTGATGTTTGGAAGGCCAATATGGTTAGTCATTTAAAAAGCCTAGGACATCTAGTTTATCAAGCCTCTACTCAAGAATCATTCCCTAATAGTAGCAAACATAAAAAGGCTAATGCATTAGCACTTAGAGCACTTAGAGCATCTCTTAATGAACATCTTTTACCGGTGTTTGATCGTTATGACTCGGCTTTTGCAGTTTGGAGCATATTGACTTCTCCCGAGCTTCCAAGGATTATCAACAAGATGAGGAGATCTATGAGAGAAAAGTCCGAAGAGCATTGCTTCATGGTCCAAGGGAATAACTCCCTTGAGGTACAATCGGATTCTCAATTAGATGATTGCTCTAGTTCCTATTGTGATGGTTGCTTAGAAGCTCAAACACTAAATATGGAACTTGCCTCAAAGCTTGAAAATTTCTTGGAAAAATAAAAACTTTTGAAAGAGGACAATCTTGTTTTGAAAAATGAATTAAAGGATTTGTGTTCTAATTTTGAATTGACTTTGCAAGAGAAGGAAGAGATTGCAAGTGAACGTGACTCACTTAAACCTCAACTTGAACTTGCTTTAAAGGAAATTGATGTTTTAAAAAGTAAAGATGATTGTGATGATGTTGTGAAAAACAATGAGGCTTTATCTTCTAAATTGGATTTTGTTTTAAAAGATAACCTTATTTTGAAAAATAAAATTGATTCAATTACAAAAGAGTTGGATTTGGTTTTAAAGAAAAATGAATCTTTGAAAATTGATATTGATTCTCATGTGTGCCATGCTAGTATAGCTTCCTCTTCTTGCACACCTATTGCATGCTCCACTTTATCTTCCACTATTGAAAATGATATAAATGTTTTGAAGAAAAGTGTTGAATGTTTGGGCTCCACTTTGAGCCAATGTACTTTAAATCATACACGTTTGGAAACCTTGGTTCATAAGAAACAAGGTCCATCTTTGCATGCACACCCTACACGGCATACACATGCTTTCCACGGACACAACCATGACATGTATGCTCATGTGTACACATGTACACATTGTGGTCGAAAAGGCCATCTTGCTAGATTTTGCTATGATCGTTTACATAATGAAAATTTAGCATGTAATCTTGTTTGGGTTAGAAAAGAAACTAACCCCTATGGACCCAAAAGAAAATGGGTACCAAAAACCACCTCTTTGACTTTTGATGTAGGTGGGAGCTCTCGCATCACGTGAGAGTATTGGTGCCTTGAGGTGGATGCGTTCTAAGCTTAAAAGAGAACCATTTGGATGCTTCACTCTCAAGGGGATTTGGTGGGAGGACCACCGTGGTTTGGAGAACTAGAGATGCACCTTCATCGGATTTGGTATCATTCTCTAACTCCCATTTTTATTTGCATGCTTTTCATGTTCATCTATTCATAGCATGCCATGGTTTATTGTTCATTATGCTTATGACATGTTGATTAGATTAGTGTTATACATGTTTAGTTCTTGAGACACCCATGCTTTATATGGATCTTATCTTTGTGTTCTCACCTTGTTTAAACTAATATGTATGCACTAGATCTAATGTACATGCATATACATAATGATCATATGGATGTTTATGATGTTTTGTTTTGATGACTCATATTTTGTTTAGTATGTTGAATGCCATGTTTATTAGACCCTTGACATGCATGTATAGCTTTTGAGATCACCCATGTTTAGTATGGACCCATATTTTGTGTTCTCTTTATGTTTTAGCTATCATATTAATCATAGATCTAATGCACATGTCTTTGTCATGCTAATCATATGGTTGACTATGACTTTTTGTTTTAATAATTCATGTTTTTGATTATTATGATTATGTTTATGATTTTCATGTTGATTTGTATCCCGTTTTATGCTTCATATTTTGACTACTTACTTGAATGATAGTTTTCATTAAGACTAGGATTTATACTTGTACAACTAGTGAGCTACAAATAGACCTTTATATATGTTTGTGCTTGAACGCTCATTTGTATTCACTTGATGTACTAGTATAGTCTAGTTTTGATGATTCTTGCATTTGACTTGTATTCATCATTTTACATATTTTGTTTTAACTTCATGTATATGTCCATCTTGTCCAAACTATCATTTATACATATACATCCTTGAGCCACGTGCCTTCATGCATATACTTTTGTGGACTCATTGTGTTTAGGATATGTATGTAGACTTTAGTTTGTACATGACATACATATGCCTTGAATTTTAAATCGTTTGGATGAATTTCATGTTTGCTAGGTGATTTCACATTTATGATGAATTTCATGTTTTTAATATTGAGCTTGATTGTCCATTTTTATGTTGATATGTTTCTCACAACACTTATACACTCACCTTATTTAATATTTTCTCATGACTTAGTTTTCATGAGTACAAATTGTGCTATATGGATTTTGAGTGTTTTAGTACCATGTGATTTACATGTGTTTCATGAAAAACATTTTGTTTGATTCCTTACTTGAAGGATTTCGTACTAGTTTAAAAGCTTTTCCTATAACTAGTTCGTATTCTTCACTATGGTAGAGATTTTCAAACGTACTATATTTGCTAACCTATTTTTGAAAACCCCTACCTTCTAAGGGTGGTTGGATGGGAGACCATGCTCATGTATGCTTTATTGTGAAAATCATTTTAAACTTGATCATGTTTGGGAGGATAGGAAATATGAGATATACACTTGATCTTATTGTTGTTTCATTTGGTATCATTGAATTCTTTCAATTGGTATCAATCTTGACATTTCTTGTATTCTCATATATTTGTATGTATGTATGCTTTCATTTCTAAGAATATCAATTTCAATTGGTATCTATCTTTTCATACATATATATGTTTTAGTTGTGCTTACTATATCCCTATATCCTTAAGCACAATTCTTGTTTATGATGATAAGCTTGAACTTCAACTTTGTTTCAATTGATTTAGTTTTCAATTGGTATCTTAATTCGAGCCTTATCATAGTTTTTATTGGTGTTTCATAAAGGGGGAGAAAATCTTGTATTTTCATCTTTCAATTGGTATTTAGTTTTCCACTCCCTTACTTTATGATAGAGAATAATAATTTCAATTGGCAATAATTTCAATTGGTATCAAAATCAAATTTGTTTATATGTTTAACTCAATTTTGGTATTGAGATCTATGTTTAATTTCAATTGGTATCAACATTTATGTTTAAAAATTCAAAATTTGTTATGTTTAATTTCAATTGATATCAAGATTGTTTATTTACAATTGGTATGTTGTTTGTTTACTTAATCAATTGGTATAAAAATTTTTGTTTTTCAATTAATATAGTTTCACTCTTAATTGGTATCTAGATGCACTCAATTGACACATTTTTAATTGGTATCATATTTGATTTGACCCCTCATTAATATTATTTTTGTTTTAGACAAAAAGGGAGAGAATATTTGGTTTTTGAAACATCCCTTATTGTTTCTTTGTTTTTGAATAAAAAGAAGAGAAGAATATGTTTTTATTAGTTTTGTTTTGATTTTAACCCCTTTGTTGATGATTGACAAAAAGGGGGAGAAGAATTTGAGTTTATATGCATGTTTGTATGCATGTTTTATGTTTTTATTAAGTTCATTTTGTATCAAAGCATTATTTATAAAACATGTTTATTTTTGGTATCAAGAGCTTGTAAAAGAGATTTGGTATCAAGAGCTTGTAAAAGAGATCATTAGTTTTGTGTTGCATATATTAAGTTTAATTGGCTATCTAGAACATGTTTATTTGTTTTTGATTTAAAAATTTCATTGGTATCTAGAGCCTCTTTATTGTTTATACATATCTATGCATGTTTCATGTTTAGTATTCATTGCATAGATTTGTTGTTTATCCCTATGCATGAGTTAAGGGGGAGCTTCTTTGAGGCTTAACTTTAATCCATGCATATATAACTCCATGAGTTTTGTCATCATCAAAAAGGGGGAGATTGTTGGCCCAAAGGCCTTCCACTCTAGTTTTGATGATGATTAACTCATGTAGTTATGTGTACTAATAATCTTGTGATTTTAGTTTCAGATCATTAATCAAGTTATTAGTTGGTGATTAGCTTCAACAAGATGATTTGGAAGCTTTCACATGTTGATTCAAGAGCCCGAGCGTCAAAGATCACATATAGCACTTGCTCGGTGGATCATGGAGTTTTGAATCGAGTCGGCTTGGAGATTGCGCTCTACAAGTAGATATCGGTACCATAGTTTAGTTTTGTGTTTAGATCCAAATTGTAAAGATTAGAATAGTATGATAAGCTCAAGTTCACAACACACACGTTTCATGTTTTGGTTTTCGATTTTTGGTTTAACCGATCTTGGTTTGCATGAATAGATATTATATCAAAACAAGTTTACATGGTTTAATGTATATTAGATTTGTTCTATATACATGCATGCTTCAACTACTTAGACAAACTTACTTTGATATACCTATTTCATGTGTTTTAGGTTTTGTGTTTTAACAAAACTTATTTTTGGAATTAAAGACAAAAACTATGATATATATATGTTTCATGTATATTGGATTTCTATCCATATGCATCATACTTCAAAGTGTTTAAATATCATGTTTTTGTATTTGGGAGAGTTTTGGACAAAACATATTTTCTATTCAAAATCCAAGTTTTAGAAAATACAGTTTTTGATTTTTGGTAAAAATGATAAGACACAAAAATAGTTCATATTGATTGATATTTGAGCTAAACTTTTTGCCACATGTTTATATATCAATACAAAATGATAAAACTAGTTTTGGTGATTTTTAGGAGTGTTAAAAGATTTTTCAAAATATTTTTAAACTGTTTTTTCTGATCCTGTTTTCTGTTCCAGGCTTCAACCAGTCGACTAGTCTTCTGACCAAGTCGACTTGGCATGAAGTCGGTCGACCGGGTCGGTCGACCGACGTGCACAGATCTGTGCACGTTTGGCAGACACAGGACGGTCGACCGTCAGGGTCGACCGGGTCTGAGAGCAGAGCTCTCTGTTTGTTTCGGTCGACCCGGGCGGTCGACCGGTAGCTGCCAACGGGCAGAATTTGACCGTTGGACGGTCGACAGGCCGGTCGACCAGCAGTTCATTTTTGGCAGTTTCAGCTGCCAACGGCTATATTTTTCTGGGGTCTATAAATACCCCATTGGAAAGAGTTTTTCTCTAAGATTTTTTGTGCGAATTTTTCCCTACTCTCTGGTATTTTCACAGCAATCAAAAGAAGTTTTTGGACTTGAATTGAACAATCTATTTGGTGTTTTTGCTAGGGTTTGGAAAATCAAAGAAAGGGTTTTTGGGAAAAGATTTTGATTGAACTTCTCTATCTTAGTTTCAGTTTTTCCCAAGGATTTTTCTTTGTGATTTTGATTTCCATCCCATTGGTTTTCTCCACACTTGAGCTAAAATATACTATCTCATTCTATAGGATCTTTGTGTGAGAGAAAGAATTGTTTGTGATTGTTTCTTAGACCACCAAGTTGAAACCCAATTTTTACTTGGCTTTGTGCCTTTGGGTTGTATCCTCAAGTTGTGAGGTGATCCTTGTGTTACTTGGTGCTAATCCCTCAAGTTGTGAGGTGATTGTTTTGTTGGATTGGAGCTTGCCTCAAGGAGGAGGTTGTGATTATAAAGAGAGGAGTTGGGTACTCCTTGTGAGAGTTCTTTGTGGACTTGCTAGTGGATTAGAAATCCTTCGTGTGTCGAAGGCGGGGATGTAGAGCTGGGTGCTCGAACCTCGAAACATATCTCGTTGTTTGCGCTTGATCCATTGACTCTCTCTATCTCTCTCTTTACTTTGTGCCTTGCAACTATTCATATTGTGCATTCATAATTGCTTGGCTTGGTTGTGTGTGCATCACTTGTTGATTGCACTTGAGTGTATTGCATTAAGTTTTAAATTTCGCATTGAGTTCATAGATTAGCTATATCACCTATTCACCCCCCCTCTAGGTGATTTTCAAGCATGACATATAAGATGTTTCTTCACATACAAAACTTGTTTCAAGACCATGCTAATACAAATCTTGGATTATCAAAACTATTAGAAGCAAGCATGAAATAAGAGAGAGTTAGATTGATTAGCAAGTTACAAAGTTAGATGTTAGAATCCGTTATCATGAACCATCAATGGCTCTTGCCAGAGTAAGACCTTGTAGATGCTATTAAATTTATGTGGATTATCAAGAAGAGGTTAGATGATTAGTGGTTAGTAGTTAGATTTTTATGAAATGAAAGTTAGCTAGTCATGTTAGAGGTTAGAGAAGAAATCATTGAAGAAAGAAGGAAGATTACATAAATTGTCACCATTTCTTACATCAATCTTTCTCTTTCTATCTCTATATCTCTCTGCCCTAGTACATAAATCTAAAAAGAAATAAAAATACATAGTAAAGAAGAAGAAGAACACCTACACTAACCTACACTAAAAGAGAGAAATTCTAGCTGCTGCTCTCCATCCTCCCGTCTCTGGTCCATAAATGTAGTATTTATAGGCATAGGAAGGATCTGAAAGGCGAGACGAAGCCACACGTCAAAACTTGACGTGTGGGCCCATCAAAAAGCCATGGCAGCCTGGAGGAAACGCGGTAATATTTGGGCCAATTGCCCTAAGTTTTGGTCACGTGGTTCTTTTAGCTTCTAACACCTTCTGTATATATCTGGTTTTGCAATATTTGGACATATATATCTCTTGATACAACTTCAAATACGTGAATTCAAGGTATTCTTCTGGAAGCTTTCTAACTTGGCCTCCAAGAAATCTGAATTAATTACCCAAAATGGGTATAATTAAGCTCTTATTACCTTCATGCCCTTCTAGTCTTGACTATATGCAAAAGACACCAAAAGACGGGTGAGAAGCGTCATTTTTATCATAAATCAGTAGGAAAATGTGATGTAATAATGCAGTTGTAGACAAATCGCACTCCCACACTTATTTTTTTTGCTCGTCCCAAGCAAAATAAGGAAAAGAAAAACTAAGCTAAGAATATCATTACATAATTTTCGCAGGTGACGTGATTGCACTGAGCGGTGCAACAAGCCATTAAACCTCTAGGTTACCCTTAGAGGAGGAGTGTTGTCTCTTGAGGATTTTTAGGGAATTGCATTCATAAAATTCATAAAGAGAGAAGACAAATGTTAGTATTTTGAAAATGTATTTTGAAAGAGAGACAAGTTCATGAAATATTTTTGCAAAAATATAAGTGACCTAAGTCATAAGTCTACCAAAAATTATTCTTCCTTAAATTTAATCTATATGCAAGGTTTTGTTTTCAATTAAGTTAAGAATTCAAAATTGGATTGAATATTTTATCCTTCATAAAATCTCGATAATATGCACTTTGTGATAGTGAATATTTTTGAGATTTCAACTCCAACCATCAAGCCATTTATTTATATATATATTTATTTCTTCTTTTTTCCTTCTTCCTTTAGTTTTATTAGGCTTTCTAGTTTACCTGGGTAGTAAGCCTTTAACCGATGACTCCTAAATCAGATGGTCATAGGACATCAGATGAAAAAACATCCGTCGGATTTAAGGACTCAAGTAAACAATGCCACAAAACTAAGGGGGATTATTTGTTTCTTATGACCACTATTAGGCATGAATAATCACGCTTCTTGAGGCATAGTTATCCAGCTTTAATAAGTTATTTTTTATTCATATATAGCATATATTTTTTCTTTTTATTTATTTTTGTTTTATGGCATTTATGTTGGCCTGAAAGCCCATCACTCTAGTTTTGATGATGATTAACTCATATAGTTATAGTACTAATGATCTTGTGTTTAATTAGTATCAGATATTTGATCAAGATCTTAGTTAGTGTTCAGCTTCAACAAAGGATTTAAAGTCAAAATTTTGGAGCTAGCACGGGTTGACTCAAGAGCTCGCGCATCAAGATTGCATCAAGTATTCAAAAGGAGTCTAGCTCATTAGATCAAGGTTTGGACCAAGTCAAAAAGGAGAAGAAAACCTTCAAGAGAAGATTTCAAAGAAGACTTGTGTCATGTTTGTAAGTGTCAAGATTTTATTTTTAGATCAAATGTAAAGGATAGATTAGTTGATGGATTGCTCAAGTTCATATACGCTCACACGTAAGATTTATATGTATTTTCATAATACAGTTTTAGTTTTGGAAAATACCAGTTTGGTTTTAAGCTTCAAAATATACATGCCTTTTATCAAAACTTATTTTAGAGATTATTGTCAAAAACATAGATATTTCATCATATATGTATAGTGGATCATGTCCATAGACACATCGCTTCAAAAGTGTTTAGAATATCTTATTTTGTATTTGGAAAAGTTTTGGAAAAATCATTTTTGAATAATATAGGTTTTCGTTTAAGGCCAAAACTTCTATATTACAAAATTAGGTCAAAATATTTGTAATATATTTTGATTTTTAACCAAACATGTTTGTATATCAAAGTATATCAATAAACTTATTTTTTTTAGAATTTATGAGATTTTTTTGAAGATAAAAAGACCAAGCTTTGAATCCTTAAAACCTGTGTTTTGGCCTTCTGCTGGTCGACCAGGTGGTCGACCGACGTGCATAAACTTGCACGGCCTTGTTTGGCTGGAGGGCTGGTCGACTGACCCGGTCGACCGTTAGAGAGTTCTGCTCTCTGGATCTGGCCCCGGTCGACTGGGCGGTCGACCGGCAGAGAGCTTCTGCTCTCTGCAACCAGGCCTTGGTCGACCGATGGCACAGTGGTCAGAAATCTGACCGTTGGCACGGTCGACTGGGCGATCGACTGCTAATTTGGCCTCCAACGGCCATATTTTGGGAGCTTATAAATTGGGGTTCTCTTGGATTATTTTCTATAAGATTTTAAGTGGCTCTTCAAGATAGTTTTTCCTACACTTTTAAGTGTTAATCTCCATTTATTTTAGAGCTAAATACTTTCATATCAAAAGGATAATTTTTCAAGAGTGTTTTGTAAAAGAGATTTCTTGAGTTTTTCACCACCAAATCAATCCTAGTTTTCTCACACATACTTGAGCTATCTATTGCTATATCAATCTTATAGGGATATTTGTTGTGAGATGTTTTAGGTGATCAAATTGTTGTGATCACCAAAGTATTCTACTTTCTATTTGAGGAGGCGGACTTGAGGGTTCGCGTTGTTTCAAGTTCTAGAGAGAGCTCAGTGTAGAGGTGCGGCCTCGGCAAGTTAGTGTGCTTGGTGTGTAGTTCTTGCGGGAATAAGAGAGGGACTAGTGAGTCTAAGGAGTTCAGTGTGAACTCGTTGTAGGTGTTGCACCACCGAGTGATCTGGTGGGATCGATTCTAGTGAAAATCCTTCATAGTGTTGAAGTTAGGGACGTAGAGCAAGGGTACTCGAACCTCGAAACAAATCTCTCATGTTTGCGATTGCTCTCTCTCTATCTCTTACTTGCGTCTATATCTTGCATGCTTACATTGCTCATCTATTTATATGCTTGATATATCTTGTGCTTAAATTGATATGTCTTTATTGTTGATTTAGTTTTTACCCCTTTGTTGATGATTGACAAAAAGGGGGAGAAAGATTTTGAGTTTATATATGCATATTTGTGTTTTATATATATTGAGTTTATGCATCTTGTGTTTTTAAGGATAATGTTTTTGAATGTTTAAACAAAAAAGGGGGAGAAAGTTTTTGGAAAAAGAACTTTTGATTTTTGCGTGTTTCTCTCACCTTATTGATGCATATATTTGTTTAGTTCTATGCACTTCAATTGCCATATCTTATTGTTTATTGTTATGCATGAGTTAAGGGGGAGCTTCTATGAAGCTTAACTTTAATCCATGCATATATAACTCCATGAGTTTTGTCATCATCAAAAGGGGGAGATTGTTGGCCCAAAGGTCCATCACTCTAATTTTGATGATGATTAACTCATGCAGTTTAGTACTAATGATCTTGTGTTTATTTAGTCTTAGATATTAGATCAAGATCTTAGTGGGTGTTTAGCTTCATCAAAGGATTTCAAGTCAAGTTTTGAAGCTAGCACGGGTTGATTCAAGAGCTTATGCATCAAGACCACATCAAGTACTCAAGAGAAGTCTAGCTCTTTAGATCAAAGTTTGGACCAAGTCAAGAAGGAGAAGAAGACTTCAAGTGAAGACCTTCAAGAGAAGACTTGTGTCTAGGTTTGTTTTGTTAATATTTTATTTTTAGATAAAATGTAAAGGATAGATTAGTTAGTGGATTGCTTAAGTATCATATACACTGACACACAAGATTTAGATGAGTTTTTATAAAAGAGTTTTCATTGTTGAAAAATACAAAAGAGTTTTCATTTTGAAAAAATACCGTTTTGATTTTTAGAGTTTCATATATACATGTGTTTTAACCAAAACTATTTTAGTGCTTATTGTCAAAAATATAGATATTTTATCATATATGTAAAGTGAGTCATATCCATACACTCTAAGCTTTAAAAGTGTTTAAAATATCTTGTTTTTGTATTTGGAAAAGTTTTGAAAAAAATCAATTTGGAAAAATACGGTTTTTGTTTTAAGGCAAAAATTTCAAGTTACAAATATAGTTCAAAATGTTTGTAACATGTTTTGATTTTTACTCAAATATGTTTCTATATCAAAGTATATTACTGAACTTATTTTTGTAGATATTTAGAGATTTTATGGGATTTTATTGAAGGAAAAATGACAAACTTTTAATCCCTAAAAAGACTGTTTTTGGCTTCTGCCGGTTGATCGCACGGTCGACCGAGCCAGAGGTCGGTCGACCGGGCCGTCGATCGACGTGCACAAAACGTGCATGGCCAGGGCTGGTCGACCGCACGGTCGACCGCCAGAGAGTGTTTGCTCTCTGGAAATGGCCCGGTCGACCGGGCGGTCAACCGCTGGGCCATTGCCCTGAAGGCGGTCGGACGGGCGGTCGACTGATAGCAGTGCAGACTGCTGATTTGGACCCCAACAGCTAATTTTTGTTAGCCTATAAAATGGGGTTCCCATGGACTATTTTCTACAAGATTTTAAGTGGGTTTTTGAACTAGTTTTTCCTATTCTGTTAAGTGTTTATCTCCACTTGTTTTAGAGCCAAATACTTCCATTCAAAAGGAGAGTTTATCAAGAGTTTTCAAAAGTGATTTTTTGTGTTTTCCACGACAAATTCAATCATAATTTTTCTCACACATACTTGAGCTTTCCATTGTTATATCATTCTATAGGAGAGGTGTTGTGAGATTGTTTTTAGGTGATCAAGTGTTTAGATCACCAAGAGTTCATCATTGTACTTTGAGGAGGCGGACTTGCGGGTTCTCGGTGTTTCGAGTTATAGTGAAAGCTCGTTCTAGAGGTGCAGCCTCAGCAAGCTTGCGTGCTTGCGTGTGTTTGTTCTTGCAGGAACAAGAGAGGGACTAGAGAGTCCAAAGGAGTTCTAGTGTGAACTTGCTTGTAGGTGAAAAGTCACCTAGAGGGGGGGTGAATAGGTGACAATGCTAATCTAGTGAACTAAATGCGAAATTTAAAAACTAATTGCAATTACTATAATGATGCACACACAAGCAAGTACAAGATATAACAATTTGCACAAAGTAAAGAGAGAGAGCAAGAGTCAATGGATCAAGCGCAAACAAAGAGATATGTTCCGAGGTTCGAGCACCCAGCTCTACATCCCCGCCTTCGACACACGAAGGATTTCCAATCCACTAGCTTGTCCACAAAGGACTCCCACAAAGGGAACCTCCACCGAGGATTTGGGGCAATCACAATTACAAGGAGTTCCCAACTCCCCTCCTTACAAACACAACCTCCTCCTTGAGGCACTTCTCCAATCCAACAAACAATCACCTCACAACTTGAGGGATTAGCACCAAGCTTACACAAAACACCTCACAACCCAAATTGCACAACCTCCTCAACACAATGAGGGAAATGGCACAAAGCAAGAATTGGGTTTACAACTTAGTGGTTTCAAACAACAACCACAAAACAATCTCTTTTCCCACACAAAATCCTATAGAGAAGATAGTAGATTTTAGCTCAAGTGTGGAGAAAACCAATGGAATGGAAATCAGAATCACAAAGAAAAATCCTTGGGAAAACAATAGAAATCAAGATGGTGAAGTTCAATCAAAAGCTTTTCCCAAAAACCCTCTTCTTTGATTTTCCAAACCCTAGCAAAAACACCAAAAAGAATGTTCAATTCAAGTCCAAAAACTTCTTTTGAATGCAGCAAAAACACCAGAGAGTATGGAAAAATTCGCACAAAAAATCTTAGAGAAAAACTCTTACAAATGGGGTATTTATAGACAAATCTGGAAACTAGCCGTTGGCTGTAATTTTTGCCAGAATTACCCTGACGGTCGACCGCCCGGTCGACAGCCCAACGGTCAATTTTTGACCCGTTGGCGCTAGTGGTCGACCGCCCGGTCGACCCAAACAAACAGAGAGCAAACCTGCTCTCAGTCGGTCGACCGGCACGGTCGACCGGCTAAAGGTGTAGCCAGCGTGCACGTTTCTGTGCACGTCGGTCGACCCATACGGTCGACCGGCTACATGGTGCGGTCGACCGTACCGGTCGACCGACCAGCCTGGCAGACACCAAAACAGGTCAGAAATCTGGGGAAATAAATATCCAATAAATTCTTATAAACTACTAAAAATCCCCAAAAATAGTTTTGTCAAATTGCATTGATATATAAACATGTGATAAAAGTTTTGACTCATATATCAAGCAATTAAAACTTATTTTTATGTCTTTTCATTTTTACCAAAAACCAAACCTTGTATTTTCTAAAACTTAGATTCTTGAATAGAAAATACATTTTGTCTAAAACTCATCCAAATACAAAAACATGATATTTAAACATTTTGAAACATGATGCATATGGATAGAAATCCAATATGCATGAAACATATACATATCATAGTTTTTGTCCTTAATTCCAAAATTAAGTATTGTTAAAACACAAAACCTAAAACTCATGAAATAGGTATATCAAAGTAAGTTTGTCTAAGAGTTGAAGCATGCATGTATATAGAACAAATCTAATATACATTAAACCATGTAAACTTGTTTTGATATAATATCTATTCATGCAAACCAAGATCGGTTAAACCAAAAACCGAAAACCAAAACATGATACGTGTGTGTTGTGAACTTGAGCTTATCATACTATTCTAATCTTTACAATTAGGATCTAAACCCAAAACTAAACTATGGTACCGATGTCTTCTTGTAGAGCGCAATCTCCAAGCCGACTCGATCCAAAACTCTTTGATCCACCGAGCAAGTGCTATATATGATCTTTGACGCTCGGGCTCTTGAATCAACATGTGGGTAGCTTCCAAATCATCTTGTTGAAGCTAAGCACCAACTAATAACTTGACTAATGATCTGAAACTAAAATCACAAGATTATTAGTACACATAACTACATGAGTTAATCATCATCAAAACTAGAGTGGAAGGCCTTTGGGCCAACAATCTCCCCCTTTTTGATGATGACAAAACTCATGGAGTTATATATGCATGGATTAAAGTTAAGCTTTAAAGAAGCTCCCCCTTAACTCATGCATAGGATAAACAACTAATAAATGGCTCTAGATACCAATGAAATTATAAAACAAATAAACATGTTCTAGATACCAATTATCAAAAACAAATAAACATGCTCTTGATACCAATTATTAGCAAAAACAAATAAACATGCTCTTGATACCAATGAAAATCTTTAAAAAATAAACATGCTCTTGATACCAATTAAACTAAACATAACATGCTCTAGATACCAATTGAACACAATATATGCAAAAACAAAACTCATGATCTCTTTTACAAGCTCTTGATATCAAAACTAAGCAAACCAAATATGTTCTTTAAATAATGCTTTGGATATCAATTGAACTTAATAAAAACATTAAAAACATAAAACATGCATATGTAAACATGCATATAAACTCAAATTCTTCTCCCCCTTTTTGTCAATCATCAACAAAGGGGTTTATAAAACAAAACTAATGAAAGCATATTCTTTTTATATTCAAAACAAGGAATCAAAACAAGGGATGTTCTTCCCCTTTTTGTCTAAAAACAAATATGATACCAATTAGAAGAAAATGTGTCAAGGAAGTGCATATTGATACCAATTAAAAAATGAAACTATACCAATTGAAAAATAAAAATCTTGATACCAATTGAAAAGTCAACAATCATCATATCAATTGTAAATAAACAATCTAGATATCAATTGAAATTAAACATAACAAATTTTGAATTTCTAAACATAAATGTTGATATCAATAGAAAATAAACATAGATCTTTAATACCACTCATATTGAACATATAAACACATATGATTTTGATAACAATTGAAACTATTGCCAATTGAAATTATTATTCTCTATCATAAAGTAAGGGAGTGGAAAACTAAATACCAATTGAAAAGTTGAAATTACGAGATTTTCTCCCCCTTAATGAAATACTAATAAAAACTATGATAAGGCTCGAATAAGGATACCAATTGAAAACTAAATCAATTGAAACAAGGTTGAAGCTCAAGCTTATCATCATAAACAAGATTTGTGCTTAAAGATATAGGGATATAGTAAGCACAACTAAAACATATATATGTATGATAAGTAGATACCAATAGAAATTGATATACTCTGAAATGAAATCATACATACACACAAATATATGAGTATACAAGAAATGTCAAGATTGATACCAATTGAAAGAATTCAATGATACCAATTGAAACAATAATAAAATCAAGTGTATATCTCATATCAACTACCACCCATTTCATGATCAAGTTAAAAGGATTTTTATTATAAAGCATGCAAGAACATGATCTCCCATCCAACCGCCCTTGATGGTAGGGGTTTTCAAAAATAGATTTAGAAATATAGTTAGTTTGAAAATCTCTACCAAATTGAAGAATATCGCAATTAGTTAAATGGAGGGTAAACTAGTACGAAATCCTTTAAGTAAGGAATAACATGAAAACATTTTTCATGAAACATGAAAATCACATGATCACTAAACACTCAAATCTATAAAGCCCAAGTCAAAGTCTCATGAAAACAAAACATGAGTAAACTAATAAAGTGAGTGTACAAGTATAATGTGAAACCTCAGAATCATGGAAATTGACAATCAAGCTCATTATGAAATTCCTTTAAAATATGAACACATGAAAAATTAAATCTTCATTACTAAAGGAAATTTCCTCAAAGACATGAAAATCATCATAACAATTTAAACTCCAAGGTATATGTATGTTTTGACAAAATAAAAGTATACATACATATCCCTAAACACAATTGAGTCCAAAATATAGATTTGCATAAAAAGCAAATGACTCAAGGGGCATACATGTATATCTTAAGGTTTGACAAAATAGACATATACATGAAGTGAAAACACTTTATCATAGAAAACACATCAAAAATAGGAATACATGTTTGAATGCATGAATCATCAAAACTAGACTATACTAGAACATCTAATGGGTACAAATAGTCATTTAAGCACAAACATATAAAGATTTACTTGTGGCCCATTCTATGTACAAGTATAAATCCTAGTTTTAATGAAAACTAACATCTAAGCATATATTCAAATCATAAAGCATAAAACGAGTCATAAATCAATGATATTCTAAAAATGATCATTATGTAAATCCACATGCTATAAAGATCATGATATACATCAAAACAATTGTGAAAACACAAAATATGGATTCATATAAACAATGGTGATTTCAAATTTCAAAACATGTATTGCAATAAACATACTATTCAAAACATGAATCATTAAAACAAAAATCATAGAATCATGAACATCATATGATCATTATGCATATGCATGTGCATTAGATCTAAAGCATACATGTTAGTTTAAACAAGGTGAGACACTAAATTTAGATCCATATGAAACATGGGTGCTCAAGTAGCTAAACATGTACAACCTTAATCTAATGAACATGGCACAAGCACAATGAACAACAAAACACAACATGCTATAAAAGGATGAACATAAAAAGCATGTAAACATTAAATGGAGTAAGGAATTGTTACCAAAACCGAAGAGGTAACTCTCCATGTCTCCAAAACCCGGTGGTCCTCCCACCAATTCTCCTTGAGAGTGAAGCATCCAAATGGTTCTCTTTTAAGCTTAGAATGCATCCACCTCAAGGCACTAATGCCCTCACGTGACGCAAGAGCTCCCACCTACATCAAAAGACAAAGAGGTGATTTTGGTACCCATTTTCTAGTGGGTCCACGGGGGTTAGTGTCTTTTCTAACCCAAACATAATTAGTTGCTAAATTTTCATTATAAATGTGATCATAACAAAATCTAGCAAGGTGGCCTTTTCGACCACAATGTGTACATGTATACACGTGAGCATACATATGATGGTGGTGATCATGAAAAGCATGTGTATGCCGTGATGGGTGTGCATGCAAGGTTGGAACTTGTTTCTTGCGAACCAAGATTTCCAAACGTGTGTGGTTCATGGCACAATGGCTCAAGGTGGAGCCCAAACAATCAACACTTTTCTTCAAAACAATTATATCATTTTCAATGCTAGAAGATAAAGTGGAGCATGCAATAGGTGTGCTAGAACATGAAGCTACATTAGCATGGCAAACATCAATCTCTTTTTGCAAAGATTTATTTTTAATCAAAACCAAATCCAATTCTTTAGTAATTGAATCAATATCATTTTTCAAAGTAAGATTTTCTTTAAAAGTAAAATCTAATTTTGAAGAAAGAATCTCATTGTGCTTTACAACATCTTCACAATCATTTTGTTTTTCAAAAATTCATTTTCCTTTAAAGCAAGTTCGAGTTGAGATTTAAGTGAGTCACGTTCACTTGCAATCTCTTCCTTCTCTTGCAACATTAATTCAAAATTAGAGCATAAATCCTTTAATTCATTTTTCAAAACAAGATTATCATCTTTCAACAATTCATGTTTTTCTAACAAATTCTCAAGCTTTTGAACAAGTTCCATATTTAAAGTTTGAACTTCAAAACATCCATGACAATAGGAACTAGAGCTATCATCTAATAGAGTGTCCGATTGTACCTCAAGGGATTTATTCCCTTTGACCATGAGGCAACGCTCTTCGGACTTTTCGCTCTTAGATCTCCTCATCTTGTTAATTATCCTTGGAAGCTCGGGAGACGTCAAGATGCTCCAAACTGCAAAAGCCGAATCATAGTGATCAAAAACGGGTAAAAGAAATTCATTTAGAGATGCTCTAAGTGCTCTAAGTGCTAATGCATTAGCCTTTTTATACTTGCTACTATTAGGGAGGGTTTCTATAGTGATGGCTTGATAAACTAGATGACCTAGAGTTTTTAAATGCCTAGTCATGTCCACCTTCCAAGCATCAAGTCTAAAATGGTCAAACATAGGAGGGCTATCCATGAGAGCAAACTAAATGAGTGCAAATGAGCAATGCAAATGAAGATTAGCAAACCAAGATCTCACTCCTAGGTGGTTAAACCTAATTATCAGGAGCGCTAGCTCTGATACCAATTGAAAAGTCACCTAGAGGGGGGGTGAATAGGTGACAATGCTAATCTAGTGAACTAAATGCGGAATTTAAAAACTAATTGCAATTACTATAATGATGCACACACAAGCAAGTACAAGATATAACAATTTGCACAAAGTAAAGAGAGAGAGCAAGAGTCAATGGATCAAGCGCAAACAAAGAGATATGTTCCGAGGTTCGAGCACCCAGCTCTACATCCCCGCCTTCGACACACGAAGGATTTCCAATTCACTAGCTTGTCCACAAAGGACTCCCACAAAGGGAACCTCCACCGAGGATTTGGGGCAATCACAATTACAAGGAGTTCCCAACTCCCCTCCTTACAAACACAACCTCCTCCTTGAGGCACTTCTCCAATCCAACAAACAATCACCTCACAACTTGAGGGATTAGCACCAAGCTTACACAAAACACCTCACAACCCAAGTTGCACAACCTCCTCAACACAATGAGGGAAATGGCACAAAGCAAGAATTGGGTTTACAACTTAGTGGTTTCAAACAACAACCACAAAACAATCTCTTTTCCCACACAAAATCCTATAGAGAAGATAGTAGATTTTAGCTCAAGTGTGGAGAAAACCAATGGAATGGAAATCAGAATCACAAAGAAAAATCCTTGGGAAAATAATAGAAATCAAGATGGTGAAGTTCAATCAAAAGCTTTTCCCAAAAACCCTCTTCTTTGATTTTCCAAACCCTAGCAAAAACACCAAAAAGAATGTTCAATTCAAGTCCAAAAACTTCTTTTGAATGCAGCAAAAACACCAGAGAGTATGGAAAAATTCGCACAAAAAATCTTAGAGAAAAACTCTTACAAATGGGGTATTTATAGACAAATCTGGAAACTAGCCGTTGGCTGTAACTTTTGCCAGAATTACCCTGACGGTCGACCGCCCGGTCGACCGCCCAACGGTCAATTTTTGACCCGTTGGCGCTAGCGGTCGACCGCCCGGTCGACCCAAACAAACAGAGAGCAAACCTGCTCTCAGTCGGTCGACCGGCACGGTCGACCGGCTAAAGGTGTAGCCAGCGTGCACGTTTCTGTGCACGTCGGTCGACCCATACGGTCGACCAGCTACATGGTGCGATCGACCGTACTGGTCGACCGACCAGCCTGGCAGACACCAAAACAGGTCAGAAATCTGGGGAAATAAATATCCAATAAATTCTTATAAACTACTAAAAATCCCCAAAAATAGTTTTGTCAAATTGCATTGATATATAAACATGTGATAAAAGTTTTGACTCAAATATCAAGCAATTAAAACTTATTTTTATGTCTTTTCATTTTTACCAAAAACCAAACCTTGTATTTTCTAAAACTTGGATTCTTGAATAGAAAATACATTTTGTCTAAAACTCATCCAAATACAAAAACATGATATTTAAACATTTTGAAACATGATGCATATGGATTGAAATCCAATATACATGAAACATATACATATCATAGTTTTTGTCCTTAATTCCAAAATTAAGTATTGTTAAAACACAAAACCTAAAACTCATGAAATAGGTATATCAAAGTAAGTTTGTCTAAGAGTTGAAGCATGCATGTATATAGAACAAATCTAATATACATTAAACCATGTAAACTTGTTTTGATATAATATCTATTCATGCAAACCAAGATCGGTTAAACCAAAAACCGAAAACCAAAACATGATACGTGTGTGTTGTGAACTTGAGCTTATCATACTATTCTAATCTTTACAATTAGGATCTAAACCCAAAACTAAACTATGGTACCGATGTCTTCTTGTAGAGCGCAATCTCCAAGCCGACTCGATCCAAAACTCTTTGATCCACCGAGCAAGTGCTATATATGATCTTTGACGCTCGGGCTCTTGAATCAACATGTGGGTAGCTTCCAAATCATCTTGTTGAAGCTAATCACCAACTAATAACTTGACTAATGATCTGAAACTAAAATCACAAGATTATTAGTACACATAACTACATGAGTTAATCATCATCAAAACTAGAGTGGAAGGCCTTTAGGCCAACAGTAGGTGTTGCGGCACCGAGTGATCCGGTGGGATCGAGTTTTAGTGAAAATTCTTCATAATGTTGTAGGCGGGGACGTAAAGTAAGTATGCTTGAACCCCGAAACATTTCTCCCATGTTTGCGATTGCTCTCTCTATCTCTCACTTGTCTTTATAACTTGCATGCTTATATTGTCTTTATCTTTATATACTTGATATACCTTGTGCTATATTGATACATGCTTGGGATTATTTGCTCACACTTGTATTCAACCAAGAGAGCCATAGCGGCACCTCAACTCTTATCTAAAGGAATCTTGAGGAGTTACTCCAGAGCCCTTCATGGGGAATCCAGCTACACTCTTCTGTTATACCTTGTGTGTTTAGCTTAAGAATTTATAGTTTGCATAAATAATTTTAATTCCGCATTAATTCACCATTAGATTAGCTAGTCACCTATTCACCCCCTCTAGGTGATTTCAGAGATAAGTTAACCTGTTAGGTGCACAAGCCTACAGTACCATTTCCTTATAGACTGAAAAACAATAAGCAGAGCTACACATGGATAAGATAATTGAGATCTTCAATCAAGTAAAGATAAATGTGCCACTTCTTGATGCCATACAACAAGTCTCATCCTATACAAAATTTCTTAAGGTCATATGCACCAAGAAGAGAAAAACTGATGTTCTCAAGAAAGTCTTCTTAGCCACTAATATTAGTGAGCTACTGTCAGATCTGATCTCTGTTAAGTACAAAGATCTGGGTTGTCCTACCATTGCCTGTACTATAAGACAAGTTGAGATTAGTTGTGCACTTCTTTACTTGGGGGCAAGTATCAACTTGCTCCCCTTCTCAGTTTATCAACAACTCAGGTTTGGCGATCTTAGTCCAACTCGAGTCACAAGCAACTGGCTGACTGCTTAGTGAAAGTTTCCAAGAGGAAAATTAATGATGTTCTTATCCAAATCAGGGAGCTTTTCTATCCCGTTGATTTCATTATTTTTGAGACAAAACCTGTGTCCAATCCTAGGGCTTAAACTCCTATTATCTTAGGACGCCCATTCCTTGCTACTGCCAACACTATTATCAACTGTAGAAATTGGTTTATGAGGTTAACTTTTGTTACTGTGACTAGAGAAGTCAACATCTTCAACCTAGGAAACCAACCCTATGATGTTGAGGATCAAACATTTGAAGTCAACCTCATTGAGCACTTGACAAGTGAGCATAGAGAAGAATTAGAATTAGAAACAGATTGTGACTTTGAGTTAGAGTCTGAAGAAGACTTTAACCTTGATCAGGTTGTCGAGTCTGCTGTGAATTGGGCCTCAAACCCTATTTCACCAAATGTGGAGCGAATAAATTTGACTCCTCCTTCCAGTGAGCCTTCCCATTTCTTACAATTAAATGCCTTACCTGTGCATCTCAAGTACGTCTATCTAGGCGAACAAGAGATCTTTCCTGTCATAATTGCCTCCCATTTAAATAACGGGCAAGAAGAGAATCTTAAAACAATCTGAGAAAATATAAGGAAGCCATTGGTTGGACTATAACCGACATAAAGGGATTGAGTCCAGTCATAGTTCAACATCGGATTAATCTCAATGAAGAAGCGATAGCGAAAAGAGACTCGCAACGTAGGTTAAACTCTATAATGCAAGAGGCTGTTCATGCTGAAATTGTGAAACTCGTAGACAATGGAATAATCTATCCTATCTCTGATAGCTAATGGGTCAGTCCTATCCACGCGGTTCTAAAGAAATCTGATTTCATTATAGTGGAAAATGAGAACAAAGAGTTGGTCTAAACTCAACTTCCATGAATATTTGAGTTTATATTGACCATAAGAAGCTTAATGCAGCAACTCATCAGGACTATTTTTCACTTCCTTTCATTGATCAGATGCTTGAACGTTTGGTTGGCCACGAGTATTACTGTTTCATAGACGGTTACTTGGAGTATAATCAGATTCCTATTGCTCCGGAGGACCAAGAAAAGACTACTTTCACATGTCTATTTGGGACATTTGCCTATCGTCGAATGCCTTTCGGCTGGTGCAATACCCCAACAATATTTCAACGTTGCATGTTAAGTCTTTTTTTTGATATGGCAGAATAATTCTTTAGAAATCTTCATGGATGATTTGTCTATATATGGAGATTCATTCACTCAATGTCCCCACCATTTAGTACTTGTCCTCTAACGTTGTGCTTAGAAAAATCTGACACTTAATGGGAGAAATATCACTTCATGGTTAGACATGGAATTATCTTGGGTTATGAAATCTCTAAGAAAGGAATTGAAGTGGATATTGCCAAGATTGAGGTTATCTCTAAGCTCCACATGCCCAAATATGTGAAGGATATTCGATCCTTCTTAGGATACGCTAGTTTCTATCGAAGATTTATCAAGGATTTTAGGAAGTTTGCTAGACCCTCGGCTAATCTTTTAGCTATGGATGCGTCTTTCACTTTTAATGATGAATGTATAAATTCTTTAGAGAAGCTTAAGAAAAAGTTTATTTCTGCACTGATCATATCTGCATCGGATTGGTCTAAGCCATTCAAATCATGTATGATGCTTCTGATATTGCCATAGACGCTGTCCTAGGGAAGCACATTGATAACAAACATCACGTGATTTATTACTCTAGTAGGACTCTTAACGATGATCAAATAAACTACATTACAACCGAGAACGAATTCTTGGCAGTAGTGTTTGCTTTGGAGAAATTTTGTCCCTACTACTAGGGTCCAAAAACTACAATTTTCACCGATCATTCTGCGCTAAGATTCCTCGTGATGAAGAAGGATACCAAGACCCAACTCATTAATTGGATCCTTCTTTTTTGAGGATTTGATCTCGAGATTCGAGATTAAAAAGGCATAAAAAATGTCATTGCTGACTATCTCTTGCGTATTCCAAACTCTCCATGTAACGAATTGCCCATAAATGGTGACTTTCCTGATGAAAAACTCTTAGTTGTCATTAGGGAAACTTAGTTTGCTGATATAGTGAATTACTTAGTCACAAATCAAACTCCATCTCATTAGTCTAAAAACAATGTATACCGGTTCTTATTTTAAGTTCGGTATTTCTTTTGGGAGGAATCGTATCTTTTTAAGTACTGTCCTGACCAAATTATTAGAAGATGCATTCCCGATGAAGAAATTAAGAGTGTTTTTCCCTTCTATCACGAACTTGCATGCGATGGACACTTCGATCCCCGCAAGACTGCTGAGAAGGTGCTACAAAGTGGGTTCTATTGTCCTACTTTGTTCAAAGATACTTATGAATTTTGCAAGATGTGCCCGAGATGCCAGATGGTAGGAAGGATCTCGAAATGAGATCTGATGCCTGTCAACCCAATTCTAGAAATAGAACTCTATGATGTTTGGGACATCGACTTTATGGGTCCATTTCTTAATTCATTTGGAAACCAATACATATTGGTTGTTGTGGACTATGTGAAGTAAAACTAATTATAACAAAGTTGTCATAAAGTTTTTGAAAGAGAACATTTTCTTGCGCGTCGGACCCCCTCGTGCTATCATCAGTGATAATGGTACTCATTTTTGCAATAGATCCTTTGAAGCTCTTATGCGAAAGTATGCTATAACTCACAAGTTATTCACAACATATCATCCTCAAACTACTGGGCAGGTGGAGGTCTCTAATAGACAAATCAAGCTTATTTGGAGTAGACTGTGAATCAAATCAGAAAGATTGGTCTACCAAACTTGTAGATACCCTATGGGTCTATAGGACCGCTTTCAAGATAATTTTGAAAATGTCTCCTTATAGGTTAGTCTTTGGGAAAGCTTGCCACCTGCCTATTGAGTTAGAGCACCGGCCCTTATGGGCAATAAAGTAGCTAAATTTTAAGTTAAACAAGGCCGCTGACCTTCAGAAGTTACAAATTTCTGAATTAGAGGAGTTGAGAAATGAGGCCTATGAAAATGCTAAGATCACAAAAGATAGAGATAAGATTTTTCATGATAAACATATCATAAGGAAAACATTTGTCCCAAGATAAAAAGTCTTACTCTATAATTCTAGGCTTCATCTTTTTCCAGGAAAGCTAAAATCAAGATGGACTGAGCTATTCGTCGTTAATTATGTGTTTTCACACGGTGCTATAAAGATCAGTGAATCCAAGAATGAGAATGACTTTAAAGTAAATGGTCAGTGCCTTAAATCTTTCTTAGAATCGATGTCGGTAAATGAAACGACTATGGGTCTCTTTCGACCCAGTGTATTGGTAACTTTACCTCTTTTACATTCCATTCCATATATCTATACATTTCTTTCATACATTGAGGACAATTTATGAGATAGGTGTGGAGGAGGGTTCTAACTTGATTAACATCGTTTAAAAAGAAAAAAATTGGTTAAAAAATTAAAAAAACTTTTTTTAAAAAAAAGAATAGTATTTTGACGCATTTTTGTAAGAAATTAAGTCAATTTTAAGGAATAGGAGAATCATAATTAGGATTTCTTATACTTGGTCAAAATAAGATGGCTTGTTTGATTTCTAGGGTTAGGAAAAAATTTAGAAGAGTAATTTAGTCTTGATCTTTACCTTTATGCACACTTTATACACTTACTCACTTAGCGTTCAAAAATAACAATTCTTATGCCTTATATATAAAAAAAGGAAGAAAGAAAAAGAAAAAATAATATATAAATCCTCTGATTAAGCTGGGTATTTATGCCTCATAAAGCATAAGTATTTACGCCATAAAGGGGTATATTTTATAAATAAAAATTCTTAGTTTTGTGGCCTTATTTGCTTGAGTGCTTAAGTCCTTCACCTAGTGCCCTTAGACTGTCCGGTTTGGGTATCACCGACTAAAGGCTCGTTACATGGGCAGATTAGAAAGCCTAATAGAATTAAGGAATAATGCCACCAAAATAAAAAAATAAATAAAGTATAGGAGTTAATGTTAAAGAACCCTTAGTCAAAATTTCACGGTCACAAAGGTGCATATGACTTAGGGTAAAGTAATAGCCTAGATGAGAAATATAATTTGACTCCTCACTTTGATTGATAACACATTTTTGAATAGAGACAAAGTTTAGGAATAAAAAATTTGATTTTCCTATGACTTATAGATTACTCAAACTCTTACAATAATACCTCAAATATTCTCTCTTTTCAAAATGTTTTTTAAAATACTAACACTTTCCCTTTCTTTATGGATTTTGTGGGTGTAATCCACTGAAAAATCTCACGAGGCAAAACTCGTCCTCTAGATGTAACCTAGAGGTTTAACAACTTGTGTTGCACATGCTCAGTGCAATCAAGTGACCTGCGAAAGTGGTCAAAATAATAGCTTAGGATTAGTTTTGATGTTTTGCTCGAGGACGAGTAAACGATAAGTGTGGGAGTGTGATCGGTCACCTATGTTGCATATATATTGTCACATTCCCATGATTATTGTCTAATAAATCATGTATTTAATCTTATTTTTGTTTAATAAAATGCAGACTCTTTACTAATAGAGGTGGAAGAAAATTGAGCCAAAAAGCCCGCTTTAAATTCTGATTTAAATCAAAATTAAAGAAGGATAATTATTCAGGAAGATAGCCATGATCCCAGCCGAAGATCACTGCATATCAGGAATTATCACCTTAGATGAAATCGGTTAATTCAATTTTGTACAAATCCAATTCGGTTAGCTTGAGGACCACCGAAGGTTAGATCAAGCTGTATCTGCCTTTGGATGTGGCCAAATGCCACAGAAATGTGGCTTTGGCCGCATTTCCATGGCCATTCCCTTAGAGATAAGGGGAGAGTTTTCTCCCCTTATCTTCTCACTCCTCTCCACTCTAGGTTTTTGCCTATAAAAGGCAGAAAGTTTATTGAAGAACATACCAAAGACTAGTTTAGGTTTTTCTCTTATTTTTAGGGTTAAGGTCATTGTTAGATAGTTAACGAGAAGTTGTTTCTCAGTTTTTAATTTGTAGTTTAGTCCAGATATAAGTGATAGAGAGAAAAAGAGTGATTATAATCTGAAGTTGAAGTGACATCGATAAAGATTCAAGACTTCTCTTCTTCTCCAATTCACGAGTATATTTCATTTTATTTACATATCTTGTTTTACATTAATTATGAGTAGCTAAATTTTTTTTTTTGGGCTCACTGTCATCTCTCTTCGATTCCTCTTATTTTGAATGATTTTTTTGTATAGAACCCAACGGAATCATATGAATGCCTTAAACTAAGCCTTGCTTCTTTGAAAGTGTTCTTGAAGGCATATAAGGATGGATTGGAATTTCTAAAACTTTTATTTTAAAATATCACTTGAACTTGTTCTTATTTCATACTTGAAAGACGACTGGATGATTTAACATTTAGTTCAAGATGAATTCTTAAAAGAAAAAAGAATTAAGTTTTTCAAACAATCTTATTTGCTTTACTTATGACTTTCGAAATTCAAGCTTAAGTTTTTACCTGTGATTATATTGAGGCACTGAGATTTTCAAGAGAAGAATATATTATTGAGTAGTAAAATAGTGAGCCCAAATCTTTTTCATATATTAAAACAAACAACCCAATCACTCTTCAAGCCTTTTAAAGATTATCTTTTCCAAAGCCTTCTCCAAGTTTCCAATTTCTATTTAAATCACTTTTTTATTCTCCATTCTCTTTTCACAAAAAAATACACCGACACTATTCATTGCTTTTGAAACAATACATCGAAAAGCTTTCATTGCATTCCTCCTCGTGGATCATAAGCCGTTAGCCCAAAGCTTCACGGTATGTCTCATTGCATTTACTTGCAACCAATGAAATACCAAGCCAGGGACCTGCACCCTTGGGTGTGGCCACCTGGCCACACCTCGGCCATGAAAACATGGCCAAAGCCGCATTTTCATGGCAAAATAGTTAAGATATGGGAAGCGTTTACTCCCCTATCTTCAGACGCTCTCCCCATTACATTTTTGTTACAAATACCTACAAATTCTGTTATCAGAGAGAACAAATCAGTAGAGAGCATAGGCTAGTCTGTAATTTAGTTCGTAAATTAAGTTTTTTTTTCCTTTATGTGATTTTTATTTTTCTTTATGTAACTAAGAGGAGAGGAAGTTTCATGGAGGAATGAGAGTGAAGCTTGTACTAAGGGTGACATCGATGTAAGTTCTTTTCTTTAATTTTTATTTAAATTGAATCAAAGTTATGATTTTATATTCTTCTTCTTCTCTTACTCTTCTTCTACCGATTTTTAATAATAATCCAAATAAAACCTATAGCAATGAACATGCCTTGACATTGCAAGTGTTCTTGATGGCTTATGGTGATGGATAGGTGTTTCAATTTATTTTTTGCTTGCTTTTGAATTCATAGTTTAAGTCTTAAAATGATGAAGATCGTATTTGCCATGCTTTGCTCGCTTTCAAGATGAGGTAAGTCTTTGCCAAGAATTCAAGGTAAGTCATAAACTGGAAGAGGTAAGTAAGTTCTTTTAGGTTTTTCTTCCTTTTTTAATCTTTAGTTTAGATCACCACCACCATCAACTCTCAAGTCTATTTACTATTTTCACTTTCTTTATACAAAATCATTTTTCATTTTCTCCACCTTCTCTTATCTATCACTTTCTTCTTAACTTAACAATTGATTCTTTTTTTCTTTACATGAACAAGAGAAGAACTTTTAACCATTTTAAGTGAATTAAAAGAGGACTTACAACACGCTTCTAGCATAAGTCCCTCCTTGTAGACCATGACCCGCATAGCCACTTGCTATCGTAGTAGAATTGAGTACCTTGCACTTTTATTCTTTATTTCTAAAATTCTATATTTTTCGTGCAGGTTAATACTCAATCAAATTTTGGCGCCGCTACCGAGAGTAGCTTCGAGAGTCGGTATTGGTTCAATAGTTGGGTCCAAATTAAAGAAATGAAATACACATTCTTTTGTTGGACATGGGTTAGATATAATGACTCGGTGATGATTTTTCAAGACTGATCATGTAAAGAGAATAATTTTCATAATAGGATTTTGCATAATCCTATTCATATTGGGGATTGTAAATATGTAAATAGAAAAGAGGTCAATAAAAGAGGGTTCCGTAAACCACCACATTATCTTGATTGCGCAGCAACGATTGGCCCAATCCGACCACCACCAGAACCACCACCTTAAGATAACATTATCCTTCCTTTTTTTTTCTTTTCTTATGCATTTATTCATTCATTCATACATTGAGGACAATGCATGAGATAGGTATGGGGGAGGGTTCTAATATAACATAGGTTTTCTTTTTATTAAAAAAATTAATATTTTCTTTGCTTTTAAAAACTTTGTGAAAAGAGAAATAATATTTTGATTTATTTTTTGTAAGAAATTAAGTTAATTTCGAGGAATAGGAGGATCATAAATAGGACTTCTTATACTTGGTCAAAATAAAAATATTTGTTTGATTTCTAGGGTTAAAAAGAAAATTTGGTAAAATAATTTATTCTTGATTTTTATCTTGAAAAAATATGCATATTTTATACACTTACACACTTAGTGTTTAAAATAAAGATTTTTATGCCTTATAAAAATAGAAAAATAATATATATATATATATAATATATATATATATATATATATATATATATATATATATCAACAATCCTCTAATAAGTTGGGTATAAAGCATAAGTATTCGCGCCTAAAAGTGGTCCATATAATAAATAAAATCTTTAGTTTTGTGGGCCTGTTTGCTCAAGTCCTTAAGTCCTAGGGGTGTTTTCTCACCCAGTGACCATCCAATTTAGTTGTCACCACTAAAGGATCAATATATTGGCAGATTAGAAAGCCTAATAGAATTAAAAAATAGCACCACCAAAAATATAAAAAGATAAATACATAATGCATAAGAGTTAGAGTTAAAGAAACCCTAGTCAAAATTTTACGATCATGAAGGTGCATATGACTTAGGGTAAAGTAATAGACTAAATGAGAAATATAATTTGATTTTCTACCTTGATTGCTAATAAGTATTTTAATAGAGACTAAGTTTAAGAATAAAAAACATTTAGTTTTCCTATAACTTATAGATTACTTGAACTCCTACAATAATACTTCAAATATTCTCTCTTTTTCAAAATTCTTTTAAAATACTAACACTTTGTTTCTCTTTCTTTATGGATTTTGTGGGTGTAATTCACTAAAAATGCTCACGCGACAAGGACGTCTTCTCGGGGTAACCTAGAGGTTTAATGGTTTGTTGCACATGCTAAGTGCAACCATGATTCCTACGAAAGTGAGTTAGGTTAGCTTTGTTTACTTGTTATTTGTTTTGCTTGAGGATGAGCAAAAGATAGGCGTGGAGATGTGATCGATCACCAATATTGCATATTTATTATCACATTTTCATATTATTTGTTTAATAAACTCTGCTATTTAATTATCTTTCTATCTAATTATTTGCAGGGCCTTTACAAAATGAAAGAGGAAAGAAAACAAGCCGAAAAGCCTACTGAAATTCAAATTAAATCAAAATTCAGGATGAGAATTTATGTTCAGCTGAAGATCAGTGCAAATCAGAGAGATAACACCAATTAAAACTGATTAAATTTAAATTTTATGAATCCATTTCGGTTAACTGAAGATCAAAACTGATATCGTCAAATCTGTAGTTCAAATCGAGAAACTAGTAGGATAAGCGGATGAAACATCAAATCAGGGACCTACCCCCTGTGTATGGCTACTTGGTCACACCTAGCCCACAGAAACGGAGCCAAAGCCGCATTTTCAGGGCAAAACTGTTAAGATACGAGGAGCATTTGATCCCTTTATCTTCACGCTCTTCCCGTTGCATTTTGCTATAAATACCTACAAATTTGAGGCCAGAGAGAACAATTTAGCAGAGAATATAGGCTAGACTATAATTTAGTTTGTAAATTAGATTTTTTATTTCTCTTTATACAATTTTTATTTTTTATGTAACTGAGAGGAGAGGAATGTTTCATAGAGGAATGAGAATGAAGCTTGTACTGAGGGTGACACCGATGTAAGTTCATTTTTTCTTCCATTTCTAGTTGAATCGAATCAAAGTTACAGTTTTATGCTCTTTCTTCTCTCTTACTCTTCTTCAATCAGTTTTTAATGAATCTAAATGAAACCTATAGCACCAAACATGCCTTGCCATTGCAAGTACTCTTGATGGTTTATAGTGATAGATAGTCATTTCTATTTATTTTCTGCTTGCTTGAAATTCATAGTTTAAGTCTTGAAACAAGGAAGATCCTATTTGTTATGCCTTGCTCGCCTTCAAGACGAGGTAAGACTTTGCCAAGGATTCAAGGTAAGTCATAAACTAGAAGAGGTAAGTAAGTTCTTTTAGGTTTTTCTTCTTTCTTTCTTTTAATCTTCAGTTTAGATGGCCAACATCACAACTCTCAACTCTATTTACTATTTTCACTTTATTTGTACAAAATCATTTTCTATTTTCTGCACCTTCTCTTATCTACCACTTTCTTCTTAACTTAATAATAGATTCTTTTTTCTTTTCATTACAAGAACAAGAGAAGAACTTTTAACTATTTTAAGCGAATTAAAAAAGGACTTACAACACACCTCCATCGCAAGTTTCTCCTTGTGGATCATGACCAGCATAGCCGCTTGCTATTGCGATAGAATTGAGTACCTTGCACTTCTATTCTTTATTTCTGAAATTCTGCATTTTCTATGCAGGTTTATACTCAATCAGAGACCAATTAAAATTTAAATCAAGAAAGTTCTCCCCCTTTTTGAAATAACCAAAAAACTAATGCATAAGATTTGAAAAGTAATAATATCAATTGAAAGTGATACAAATTTATACATTCATAATAAAGATGCACGGACTTGCATGAAACATTGCATGAAACATGCACGGACTTGCAAACATGCACAATCAATCAAATCATATATTTGTTTATGAATTGAAATACCATTCATAATAAAGAGCATATATATAGATAAAAAGAATGAGCATACAAAAATCAAATATCATAAACATCATATTTATAACTCATTGAAGTGACTAACCTATATGCTCATGTTAAGAAATAGTCATTTAAGCAAAACAAGGTATGATCACCCAACCACCCACCCACCCATAAAGGGTGAAAATTTTTCAAAAATAATGATTCGAAAATAATTGAGTATAGATTGAAAACACTACCAATTGAAGATTAAAAGAACTAAGTTTAAAATAATTTTGAAAGCTAGTTTAAAATTCTTCAGATAAGAAATTAATTACTAACATCTCATGAAATATGATAATTACATAAGCATTGTCATCAAAATTTATATAGCATGAACATGCTCATGAATGAAATGCAAAAAATAAAGTCCAATAGCAATTGCACGAGTAAACATAAGGTGAGCGCATAAGATTCATGTAAATAGTATTTTCATGAAAGTAAACAATTTTGTACAAATTCAAAACTCATATGAAACTCTTTTTAAACTTTGACATGTGAAAAATTTGATCATGAAAACACAAATCAATAAAATTCCATTTCACAAAATATGATATATCACATAACATGCAAGAATCATCAAAAACTAAGACATACAAGTACATTTAAACATGAATTGAGCATACAAAGAAAATAAAACAAGTAAATCACTAGAATCAAGTGTATCTTAAGAATTATACATGTATAATCTCAAGTTTTAATAAAAATTACTTCTAGATATATAATCAAAACATGATTTGCATAAAACACCAAAACATGGCTGAAAAACAAATTTAATCATAAGTTTAAATATAAAATTCATTAGAACAAGAATATACAAATATAACTTAAATAGCAATTGAGAACATAAAGTATATGTAATGATTTTGGCACAAAATCTAGAGTGTATCTCAAAAACTATATAAGTATATCACAAATTCTAATAAACTTTTCATTTAAACACATGTAAACAAAACATGTAAACAATAATAGCTAAAATTCATCAATAAGAAGCATATATAAATAATATAAATAGAGGATAGAGATAGTTACCAATACCGGTAGTGTAGGATCTATAAACAAGCAATACAAACACTAGAGGGGGGTGAATAGTGTTTATAAACTTTTTAAATAAAACTACTTGTAAGAAAGTAAAAGTCACAGAATAAAACTCAGAAAAATGCAAACGTAAAAATAAGAGATTTCTTGGTTCAGTCCTTGTGACCTACATCCAGTCCCCAAGCAATCCCCTTGAGATTTTTCTTTCCTGATTTGGATACAGCCAAAACCATCACCTGTACACCACTTGACAAACGCCCTTTGCCAAATGTGTACAACTCTTCTTATATCAAGAAGATAACAACCCTTTTTAACCTTCTCTTCTACACCAAGAAGACGCTCTTGTACAATACTTCTCTTTGAGTGATTATAATCAATCTTATAAGGCTTGAATCTGTATGTGATTGTAGATAAGGTCTTTTATAGGTGGACTTTCAGAATTCTTCACAATATAGTAGGAATTGGTGAAGAACAAAAAGTGGAAGCAAGTTTTCAGAAAAATAGAATTTTGAATAGAGTTTTTGGGCAGAAAACTTGTGTTTTTAATTAGTGAATTGATCTTAGGACAATATATCCTTATATATAGGTGAAATCTATAGTCAGTTAGAGAAAGTTATCAATTCAAATTTGAAATTTAAAATGTTGGATAAAATACTAGAAATCAGTAACTGTTTAATAGTCAGAAACTGCTATTAGTCGACTAGGGTCTATGGATTAGTCGACTAGAAGAACAATTTTTGCCTATATTAGTGAATTCCTATGGACTCTGTAAAGTGTGAAAATTATTTTGAAAATTATGGTCATAAGATTTGGGCTATGGGTCATATTGAGTCAGACAAACCTGATCCGGCCTGTTTGATTTGTTCATACTGTACATAGCCGGGTTGGAGTTATCCGAGTCAAATGAGGCCGAGTTGAAATATGGATTCATATTTGGATTGAAAGAATTGTTGTTGAAATCCATTTCACACACAAGAAAGAAAAATCAAACAAACAAATAAAAAGAAAAAAATCAAAATCAAGCCTGCTAGGGTTGACCTAGAGTTAGAGGACTCTTAACTGGTTAGACTATCCACGGGGGGTACATTGTAGAAATCTGATCACAAGTTAATCGGTCAGGTAGGGCAAGACTAGTGGGAAATATACCTGCCCGAGTAATGGGCTTAATTATGTCAAACCACTGTTCTACGAGGTTTTGCCTCTCAATCCTCAACCTTTGATACCAATTTGACAAGAGTTGAACTCTAACAACTTCTCCCTTAGGTTAGTCTCTTAAATGAGTCTGAGATATTTCTTGGGGCTAACGTCTTGCAAGTTTTATTTATGTTTGGGTTGTGTGAGTGGGGAGGTATTTTTAGGCTAAGGAAGGGTAATGACTTCCCCACCTTGTGTTATGTTGGGGTTTGCCTTTAATTTCAATTCACGCAAGCATGCAATATAGACAAGAATGAACACAAAAAAGCAAGTAAATCACTCAAATGTTTGTCCTATGCTATATGCAATGTAATATGTACACCTCAGTTCAGATCACAACAATAGAAAAATAAAATACAGTATATTGGAATTGAAATTGACATGTGCCTAGATGCAAATGCTAAATCATTTTAAAACATCTAATTACCATATTTATGTTTTTAATTATTACAGTGCACAGGTAATTTAAACAAAAAAACTAGAAGCAGAAAGCAATATACAATGATTTACCCAACCACATAACAATTTTTGAAGCACTTACTCTCTACTTTCTTGAGCAGGGTGATGCAAGCAAGTATGAACTTTTGCAATGCTAAAAATTTAACCTTCACATCAAAAACAAAGAAGAAAAGTTAACAAAAACGTGAAATCAAATTGTTCTCATCCCCGACAACGGCGCTCAAATTTGATTCATGCACTAAAATGTGTTGTTTTGAAATCACTAATTAAAGTGTGTATTTTGGCTTCCTTGATACTTCCGTTATAGTATAGAGGCTAAACGGGTCGAATCCATAAGGACGGAAGGCGATAGAAGCTTTAACGGTATGTTCACGTGTATGTTAACGGTTCTTCCATGTTTTAAAGAATCTAAAGAAAATAAAATAAAGATTGAAAAGAGAAGAGTACGGTGGAAATAAAGATAGAAACATTGAAGAAAATATATTTTGGTTTTTGATATATTTCTAAAACAAAGTAAAAAAGAAAGAAAAACTCATGGTTACTAACTACTAATGGCTCCCCAATATGCTAACCTCTTAGTGATAGTTGCCTCACATGTATCATTGGCCATCACTAATCCTTAGTTCAAAAGCTTTACAAAGCATGACCTAGAAGATCACTTTCACATCCAAACTCAACAAACAAGAGCAAGTTACACTTAAACCATCAAAACTGACTAGAGCAAGCATGGAATAAAGTAATGGTAACTTGTCAGAGAGTTAGATATTAAAGTGCTAGAGTCCATCGTGAGCCATCATGTGGATTATCAAGTAAGGAGGTAGTAAGTTAGTGGTTAGTAGTTAGTTGCCATGAGAGAAAATTAGCTAAGCATGAAAAAGGTTAGTGAGAAGAAAAAAAGTAGAGATAAAGAGAGAACTTTTCATAGAGTGTCACCCTCGATTACAAGAACTCTAACTTTCATCCTAAGAATCACACTCTTCACTTTTATAAGCCTAAAAGAAATGAAAAATACAAAAAAAGAACAACTAACATACACTAATAGGAGAAAACTACCTAAAAAACTCTCTTCCTGAAAATACAGGAACCAGGGGGCATTTATAGGTTAAGGGAGGCACCACGCGTCGAAAATTGACGCGCGGCTCCTCTGTATTGCCGTGTTTCTCGGGTTTTCGCGGCAATACGAGCGCTGCTCTCAAGGCGCCGCCTGTTGGCTTGTCCCCTTGCTGGTTTCTCCAGCTGGTTTTGTAAGATCCCTAGTTGAAAATACTGTATTTTTATTTTTCTAAAGTATTTATTTTAAATTTACAAATTATTTTTTTATCAACTTAATTTATTATTTTCTTTCTTGTGATTATTACTATTATTAAATATGAAAATTATTTTTAAGATAATGAACGGTATTTTAGCTTTAAATATTATTACCATTTTTAATTATCGACATTTTTAGTTACTTATTTCTATTAGTTTTATACTTACCATTATTATTATTATTATTCTATTATGATTATTCTTTATTGTAATTACTATTAGTGTTATCCTTATTTTTATTGTCGGTGCTTATTAATTATTATTAGTGTTAGTATTATTTTATTTATCTATTCTAATAGTTGTACTATATGGTTGTGATAGTGATTAATTCTATTATTAATACATTTGATAATTATTTATTTTAATTTAGTGCTGCTATTATTGTTGTCATTATTATTATTAATTAGGATTATTATTATTACTTGGTAATAATTACCTTTACTAGTTAAGGTTATTGTTATTATTTATTATTTTTAGTAAGAGTTACTGAATTTATTATTAGTACTATTTTGTATTTATTACTATTATGACTACTACTATTATTATGACTTGAATGTTTATATTTTTAGTAATAGCATTATTTCCTTTCCCTTGTATCCTTGATCCTATCCATACCCATTTGGATCCTAACCCTCAACCCGTTAGCATACTCACTACCCGCAAACCCAATACCCGTTATCCTCTTTTATCTCCATACCTACTAACCTATAGAATTCCTAATCTTACCCGTTAGCCCAATTCCCAAATTTATATCTATAAACCATTAGTGATTCATGTTCTAATCCGTTAACCTATACTATGATCTTTCTACACCCATTAAATCTATACCCTCAAACCCATAACCCAATACCCTTATATATAATCTATTATCTAAACCTAATCTAACCTATCTTCTTCCTTCTCAGATCCAGCCGCCGCCCCCCAAATGGTTAGCAACCCACCATTTGCAGAACCCGACAAGGCCTCTTCCATGTGTGAGCAACCCACGTGGCCCAGGCCAACCTTTTTCTTCTCCGGCGAACGTCGGAACAACCCAGATCATCCTCTCCTTCCTTGCCGGACCCCCCAATCCCCAACACGCACAGCCCAGGCCGCCTCCCTTTGATTGGCCGAGCAAGCTTCTCCCCCAACCGAGCTTCCCTGTGACCGAGCCGACCATTTTTCTCCTTGCGCCACCCAAGCTCGACAACCCGGCACCCCTTTGGCCACACCTCGCCACGGAGAGCCCTCGGCTGCAAACTCTCCTCGGCAGTACCCTTGATGTGCAGTTCCCTTGGCTGAGTCCTCCTCCGTGGATTAATCGGCAAGTTGCGCGAGCTTTGTCGATGCCGTGTACACCGCCGAACGCCCCCTTGCGCGAGCTCCCTTCTCCCATGGTGCACCCTCTCCCTTATCTGTAAGATTGTGTAGAATTCATAATTGAGTGTATTAATTATTTAATATTTTAGTTTAGTGTGTATGTTTTCATTTTGAGTGCTTTGTGTTTTAGAGAGTGTGTACATTTTTGAGTGCTGTGAATTTCATTTTTTAAATGTGTTAGTGTTAGAATTAGTTTAATGAGTGTGTTTCATCTTTCTGTTTTTTTTGTAGGTGTGCTGTGAGTGCGAGTGGGTGGGTAGTTAGATGTGTGCTGTGATTTCAATTTTTGATATATTTTGTGATTTCATTTTTTATATATATATTTTTGTGTTGTGATTGGAATGAGTAGGTATGTGTGGGAAGCCATTTTCCGGTTCTCCGTGGATCGCCGTGGATCGCCGTCGGCGAGCGCGAACGCACCCACGCCCTTCACGGCGAGTTGCTCTATCCAACGACACCCTCCGCGGGTCCGGATGCCTCCGTCGGAGCCTCTGTTGGCGTGCCGCAAGGCACCTAGTTGTGTGAGTAATTTTCCCCCTTTTCTATTTATTTTCCCTTTGATATATTATATTGTGAGTTTCTTTTTACATGCTTGGGTGTGTTGTGTAAATATTTGCATGTTGGTGGGTGAATTAATGTGCATGCATGGGATGTGAATTATTTAATATGTATAGGTATTTATAGTTAAAATAGGTATTTATTAATTTGGATATCTATGCATGGTACATATATTTGCATGAATTCATTCCTTAAGCATTTATGTGTATAGTTTATTAATTAATGTATAGGTATATTTATTAATTTGGATGCATGCATGTGTTTATGTATAATCATGTATATGTATGCATGATTTATATGCATGTGTCTCTATTCATTTGTGTAGGTGGGTATGTCATTTAATTAAGTGTATGTACTTATATTAATATGTATTGGCATTTATTTAAGTATGCATGTATGTATGTATATGTATACTTGTATATGCATTTTAGTTAATAATAGGTATTTATTAAATTGGACATGAATGTATGTGCATGCTTAATTATGTACGTGTACGCGCATATGTTCGTTTGCACGTGTGGGTGTTTAGCGTGTATTTATAATTATTTGTATGTATTGATTTCATGTTACAGCATTTTGGATTTGTTTGGTGAGATCCGGACCAGCAGCCCAGGAAGGAGAGCAGCAGCACGGCAATCCAGAACCAGCGCACGTGACGGGCGAGCAGCGAGTTCTCCCGATCCACGCCGGCCCGTTGTCGGAGACTGACACGGTGACCTTCACCAGTGCCTTGGCCACCCTCCCGTGCAGTCCGATGGCGAGGAACGACACCACAGCGAGCGAGCGGCAGTTCTAGGCCCTTCCGGCGAGCGCGAGACCTCCAGATTGCAGCCAGGTCTTCCCCAGGATCCTGGCTACCCTCCTATGCAGACCGACAGCGAAGAGCGGCGTCACGGTGACCGTAACGGCGACTCGCCCGGTAACGAACAGATTCCCCAATGTGAGTGTTTCTCCTCATCTCTCTCCTTCTTTAATTTGGAGTAATTGTAAATATTTTTATGTATGTGATGAATCATTTAATGTGTTATATTGTTATGAGTGTGGAGATCTTTTAGTAGGGAAGAGGATTTGTCATTCCCTTTATTTTTACATGATGAATGCATAGAATAGGAGACGCATATATATATATATGATGTTAGAACCCTCATGTTTATTCTATGAGTATCTAGATTAGTTGTGTAGACTTTGCATGATGGAGCCCTTATGTGTATTGGAGAGAAGATGGGAAGAAGAGAGGAGATGTATACATTTAATCGTATGAGAGATCAGACTTTAGTATTCTTTGTTATCTGTTCTGGCGGAGAGATTAGTCGACTTGCCACCTTTTGTAGTCGACTAATATCATGACTAGTCGACTTACCCTAGCCTATAGTCGACTAATTGGATGTTCTGAAAGTGTGTAGCTCTCTGTTTCCCTGTTAGTCGACTTGTCTTCCTAGTTAGTCGACTTGTCCCTTGTATAGTCGACTTATCACACTTTATAGTCGACTAACCCTCACCCTAGTCGACTTGCTCAGCGCTTGTAGTCGACTAACCTTAGGCTGACTGCTGTATTTAGCTACCTTATTGGATAGAGACTCTACCTTTGGGTTATGTTTTGGCTATAGATGGATGAACATGATTGTGAGGAATAGATATTAGTTGGATTGATTTGACTTGATAGAACTTAGATGCATGTATTTGTTATATTGCCGAGTGATGGGATATCATGACTGATCTTAATAGAAGAGGGAATCTGTGAAGACTTATGGTTCAGCGTAGATTTATTGGAGTGAGAGGACTAGTAATGATTATTGATATATGTTGGAATGACAGTTTATGTATCAGATTACTAGATGTGTAATGGAACTTGATGATTATGGAACTATTGGAAATAAGAGTTGGTTGCAATGACTCGGATTATTGGAAGATAGAGTTCGTCGATGTACCAATTGATTATATTATTTGAATATGGATGAGTTGTTAGTATTGACTTATAGGTGAACAATTTAGATTGCAGTTCCTGGAGGACATTTCCATTCCTTACTTGTGATCTTGGTGTCTGTTATATTAGTTGATCTTGAGGATACCAATAGACTGCTATTTATTGCTGTTACTTAGTAATAGGGATAGAATTATTGTGAGAGTAAATTCATCGATATCGGTGATATTATATATTCAGAGTTTGATAGCTTTTACTATTTGATCTCTGTTATTGGTGACTCGAGGATTAGAGTAAATTGACATGATGAGAGAACTGGTTATTGGATCATTAAACTGGTGTGTTACTGTACCGGATCACTTTGACATGGATTGATATTTGACGGTCAGGATGACTATTGAGGCTAGGTTCATGATGACCAGTGAGATCGACTATTGTTATATGCCGTGCAGGCATACGAGATATTGACTGGTTCTAGATTAGACTGTCTATTGAACAGTATTTGGAATAGTTATTGTAATAATTCATGTAATTGAAAGTTACTGGGAAAATATTGTCAGACTGTAACACATTCATTGTTATATTGTTCTACCGTTTACACGGTATTATTGTTCACATTGTTATTGTTACATTGATATTGTTATTGTCACCGTATGGTCCCAGTAATCAAAATAACATGGATATTGATTGTTGTGAATGATAATATAAATTGACAACTTACACTGGGATTGGGGAAATTGATGGAGGAGACAGCGTCTGTATTTTGGGTGGACCTAGGATACAGGTTGCACAGCCGAGATACGGTTCCACTGCAGGGTTCCGGGGGATGACTGACATCCCGTATTGTCCATATTGTCATTGTATTGACACATTGTTATTGTTATTGTTATTGACTACCTAGCGGTAGGACCTGGTTCAGCGCCAGGTGATTGGGCCGTGGTTCGGGTATGTACGGAACCCACCTAAAGCATGGACAATGTCTCTTCCACTGATTTCAATAACTTAGGACCCTGATTGAAACGTGTGGTAGGCGTAGTATGGGATGCGTCTACTGCATGTGGCAATTGGTGTTCGCTGACATAATAAATGATAATAAATTGTTTATAGCATATTGTGATTGACTATAATCACCTGACTGTACACTAGACACTTTCACTGGACCTTGACCCATGACTGTATACATGATTGTAACCAGGACCAGATTTATGACCAGACTTGGATGCCAACCTAGTGACATGTGATAGATTACACGCCTTGACATTGATTGCATATTTACAGTTGTGCCATTTGACTGCTATCTGTATTCATGTTTTCATCATATGTGTTACTGTTCAGTTATTTATTGTGTGATTTAGTCTTTCTATCTGCAGTTGTCCTTATTATTATATATGCACATGGTTTCTTCTGCACGAGCTGTTTCCCCTTTACACACACACTCATTATGGTCACGTTCTGACGACCCTGGATTTGCACGTCCAGCTATTGGACGATTGTTTCTAATGTGCAGGTGTTCGATGAGACGGTACGCCTGGCGAGGAGCTTGGGTCCTCTCCCCTTTAATTCTGGTATACTTGCATTTTATTCTTGTTATGATTCTTTGATTCCTGTATATCACCTTTGACTTCTATTCAGCTGTCATTTTCTTCCTGTTATTCATTGCTATCATGTGTGGTCTTATATGTATTACTGCAGTGTTCATGATCATTATGCTTCCGATTTATAACTTGTTCAGGTTACAATTTAGGCTTAGCGCGTATACGAGGGGTATTTTACCTCGCGTATATGCGTCGCCATAACGTCTCCGTATCTATAGGATCGGGGCGTTACAGAGTGGTATCAGAGCCAGGTTTTCGACTTGCGATGTTGAATTTCGAATTTTGATACTCGCAAGAGAACCTAGTTCTTACCGATTACCTGAGACAAGTTACATTTACACTGCAATATACATATACTATCCATACGATGATATTGACTCCAATTGGAATTGATCGTCTTGCTTTTGGAATCCATCTTTTGAATCTTTTGATATCCATAATTCTGACTCTTTTTCTAGAGTAATATGGGTTCCATCTTGATTCCTATCCTCTTTTTGATTCTATCTTCCTAATTTTACCTCCTGAGTTTGATCACTCCATGTTGAAGCAGCGGTTATAGCAGATATCAGAGCGCGCAGCGGAAGCGTGGTGGATTATGATGTGTAGAGAAGCGATGTAAAGCTTGTTTGTCTTCTCCTTTGATTTTGGGATTCTTTTACCATTCCCTGCTTATTTGAATTTCGGGGACGAAATTTTTATAAGGTGGGTAGAATGTAAGATCCCTAGTTGAAAATACTGTATTTTTATTTTCCTAAAGTATTTATTTTAAATTTACAAATTATTTTTTTATCAACTTAATTTATTATTTTCTTTCTTGTGATTATTACTATTATTAAATATGAAAATTATTTTTAAGATAATGAACGGTATTTTAGCTTTAAATATTATTACCATTTTAATTATCGACATTTTTAGTTACTTATTTCTATTAGTTTTATACTTACCATTATTATTTATTATTCTATTATGATTATTCTTTATTGTAATTACTATTAGTGTTATCCTTATTTTATTGTCGGTGCTTATTAATTATTATTAGTGTTAGTATTATTTTATTTATCTATTCTAATAGTTGTACTATATTGGTTGTGATAGTGATTAATTCTATTATTAATACATTTGATAATTATTTATTTTAATTTAGTGCTGCTATTATTGTTGTCATTATTATTATTAATTAGGATTATTATTATTACTTGGTAATAATTACCTTTACTAGTTAAGGTTATTGTTATTATTTATTATTTTAGTAAGAGTTACTGAATTTATTATTAGTACTATTTTGTATTTATTACTATTATGACTACTACTATTATTATGACTTGAATGTTTATATTTTTAGTAATAGCATTATTTCCTTTCCCTTGTATCCTTGATCCTATCCATACCCATTTGGATCCTAACCCTCAACCCGTTAGCATACTCACTACCCGCAAACCCAATACCCGTTATCCTCTTTATCTCCATACCTACTAACCTATAGAATTCCTAATCTTATCCGTTAGCCCAATTCCCAAATTTATATCTATAAACCATTAGTGATTCATGTTCTAATCTGTTAACCTATACTATGATCTTTCTACACCCATTAAATCTATACCCTCAAACCCATAACCCAATACCCTTATATATAATCTATTATCT